>LR749532.1:3721347-3744123 GCA_902729485.2 Mus minutoides
GCTGTAGCTGACTTCAGACGCACCAGAGGAGGGCGTCAGATCTTGTTACGGGTGGTTGTAAGCCACCATGTGGTTGCTGGGATTTGAACTCATCACCTTCGGAAGAGCAGTCGGGTGCTCTAACCCGCTGAGCCATCTCACCAGCCCCGCCAATTTGTTTCTTTAAAGTAACCAGTTACTATTTCCTTACTGCTTCCCCCCAGAATTGCTATGGACAGAGGGACGCTAGCTCCTCAGGCTTTCCCCTCCATGTCTGTGATGTCTCCAGCACACTGACTGGTTAGATGGATGTTGCAGGGACGCCAGCTCCTCAGGCTTTTCCATCCATGTCTGTGATGTCACCAGCACACTGACTGGTTAGATGGGTGTTGCAGATGCTCAGAATCCTGCTTCTTTCATCAGTGTGTCCCCGGTGCCCTAGGAGGCCAGAGGGAGGCCGTTAGATCCCCTGGAACTGGAATTATAGGTGGTGGTGAACCACCATGTAGGTGCTGGGACTTGAACTCTGGTCCTCTGGAAAAGCCACCAGTGATTTTATATGCTGAGCCATCTCTCTAGCCTATTTTTTCAAAATTTTTTTTTAAAGCTCAGTTTTTGTTCCTTGTGTTTTTGGGGAAGGGCACTGCCAAAAAGTGTTAGGTGAGCTGGAGAGATTATTACATATCACTGGGGGGGGGGGGGGATTTTCATTTAAACACAGAACGATGAAAAAGGTCTGGGCCATTGCTTTGTGGCAACCAGGAGGGCTCACTTGGATCAGCAGAGCAGTGGCACCTAGGGCAGGAAGTGGCCGTGTCTGCTTGAGAGTGAAGGAGGAAGGGTTGGCTAGATGCTGTACCCCAAAGTGGCCTGAGAGGAGTGGGCAGAAGTCACTTCTCTGTCTGTCCATCACCTGCAGCCCTGGTGTCCTAGCAACACCATAGCAACCGTGGAAATCACAGAAGCTCGAAAGTCCATTGCAAACGTACTTAAACCTCCTGATGGGATCCTCTAAATAAAAACTACTCATTCATTTTTGAAACGAGTACCTGTAATGCTCGTCAGGGCAAGGTAAAATCAGAACCAAGGCAGTCAGGTGGGAGTAGAAAGAATGTACCAGAAGTGCTGCTGAGGCTGGGTGGATGGATAATAATGCATGACCCAGTACTGCTATGGAGCAATGGGTCCATGGCATTGGGAAGTGCTCAAGTAAAATGTACCCCTTGAACAAAGCCCTTTAGTGGAGAGCGAGCAGATAGGGCATTCCAGTCTATTTATGCTATAACGCTCTCAGCAGTTGGTATGGTCTCACAGTTGGTATGGTAGGTTTCTTAGTGCCGGTGGCTAATTTGATCGGTGACAACCTTGAGTCTCACTAATGTAGCTGAGCTCTCTGAGTGGCAGGGTGGTTCATTGTCTAATATTCCTGGAACACCAGAATTGTTCATCACAGGGTTATTTATGTTTTTGTTTGAAAGGGAAGGGCAACCTACCTCTAGTTCTAGAGTGAGGCCCTACTCCCTACCCCTGGGTCTGTAGTAACTCTTGCTTCTGTCTAGTCTTGGGTGCAGGAGCAAGCACAGTGGTAGCCGAATATATATATGTGTGTGTGCATGTCTTCCGCTCTCGTTCTTTTCCAGCGAACCCTGCCTGCTGGTAACTGGTTAGCTACGGTATCAGTACTGTTTGCCTCTGAGTTCAGGGGAGGATGTGTTTGTTTAGTGGCACTTGGCTGTTGGTCCACTTCCTTCCCAAGATGTAGATCTGCAGTTGCGGAATGTTTCCTTTTCCTAAGATTATCGCGTCCCGCGCAGTTCCTTGCTGGGAGCGCAGGGCTCTTGGCAGCCCCTCAGGAGGGCTGCAGGCCTCAGGCCTTCGAAGCCGTAGAGCTTGAGTGCACATCTCAGGGATGAGCGGCATGGAAGGGTGCATACCATCATTTATTTATTCGTTGCCTCAACCCCTGCTTTGAGTAAAGGAATAAGAGACAGGAACTTCAGGGTTACCTGGGGTTGGGTGAGTTAATGGTAGCCAGGGGCAGTCTAATTTTGGGGGTTGGGGTGGGGTTAAATAACATGAGTGTTCATGTTGTCTAGTGCTAGCTTGTAAGTACCTTGGTACAGAGGGAGGGCCAGGAGTCGTTTACCGCGCTACCGTTCTAATCAGCGAGGCGTACTCACAAGCCAGCTGGAAGGCTCCTGCATGACCCATATTTCTCTGCCCTATTTCCAAAAGGAACCAGAAGCCAGAATTAGTGGGTTCTGTAAAGCTATCACCACAGGATTGGAGACAGTTTGGTCTGCATTATGAGACAGTGTCTCCAAGAGGTAAATGCACCAATGCCAGGCCTTGCTCAGGAGGCAGAGGCAGGCAGGTCTCAGTGAGTTCAAGGCCAGCCTTCTCTGCATAGTGAGAACCTGCCTAAAGACCAGACAAGCACACAAAGCAACAGATGTCTGAGTGTGTTTATAAACTTGGGCAATTCCAGCTGTGTCTTGGAGTTCAGCTTCCTCTACTCCTCACGCCCCCAAGTAACGTTAGTCATGGAGTAACGTTCTGTTTTTTCATACCATGTCTGAACACATAGGGTGTGAACACATGAGTGCATCAACACACCTACCACCGGTAGCAGTTACAGATAACTAAAATGGTACTCAAAATTAAGCCAGAGATAAGCTGATTTTAAATAGTTTTAGGGATCTTGTGAATTTTGGCAGAGATTTCATTGAAAAGGCCATTACTAGGTAATGGCAGGAAAGCAAGACTTGTGTCTGTGTCTTCACACTGTAATGTTGGGGTGACTCATGGAAACAAGCCTGCCAGGGCCTGCCTGTCCAGAGGAGTGGAGCGCAGAACACAGTCACACAGAGGCGCCAGGGCTGTCTGTAATGTCTGTGTGCAAGCTGACTTCACCGGTGCTGGAAAGGTGGTCACACTATGTGCAGTCCAGAGTTTTCTGGAACGTTGTCTCCCTTTGAACAGCATAGGTCTTTGGGGTTTTGTTGTTTGTTTGATTGATTGTTTTGAGAATCATATGTAGTTCAGGCTGGCCTGGAATTTTTAGCCTAGGTTAGTCTTCTGATTGGCCTCCAGCCCCTCCCCCAACCCCACCAGTGCCAGAGTTTCAGGCACATGCCACCATGCCTGTTTTATTCTTGTTTTCATTTTATCTGTCTGTCTGTCTGTCTGTCTGTCTGTCTACTTACTGTGTATATGAATGGTGATAGTGTGACGGCTAGAAGGCAGCCAGCAGAAGTTGGTTCACCTGCTTGGCAAGTACCTGCTTTTACCCTCTGAACTATTTCACTGGCCTTTGTCTAAGAGTGGATTTCTCTCTGTAGACCAGACTGGCTTTGAACTCAGATTCTCCTACCTCAGCCTCCCTGAGTACTGGAATTATAGGCGTATACTACCATACCTGAGCTGGCAAACTTTTTATTTCTTTATCAAAGACATTTTGCGCACAGATTTAGACCATGGGAAACACGCAGTATGTAAATGGCACCAGTGACTTACTTAAGTGATTGATGTCATTTGACCTTTCCTGCTGGAATTCTTACATTTTAATTTTTTTTTTTCTTGGTTTTTCAAGACAGGGTTTCTCTGTATAGCCCTGGCTGTCTTGGAACTTACTTTGTAGACCAGGCTGGCCTCGAACTCAGAAATCCACCTGCCTCTGCCTCCCGAGTGCTGGGATTAAAGGCGTGAGCCACCACGCCCAGCTTACATTTTAATTTTGTAGAAGGCCCTCAGGCCTCTCTTCAGCAGCCCTCCTTCACTGAGCACTGTCCACACTTCGAATTACCCCAGCAGACAAGTTTTATTATTGACTTCTCATCCTGTACAACTTCCAGAGGGAGAACTCTGTAGAACTTTCACAGTGCCTGCTACTTCCAAATGAGCTCAGTGCCTGGACTTGCCTTAGGAGAGCACATCTGTAGTGGTTAGGTGTTACTCACTAGCAAGGGGGACACATGACTGGGATTTTGAGTCTGTGCTGTGCGTGGAAGCATAGTGGGACTACAGGATCATTTTGAGTCTGTGCTGTGCGTGGAAGCATAGTGGGACTACAGGATCATTTTGAGTCTGTGCTGTGCGTGGAAGCATAGTGGGACTACAGGATCATTTGTGGTGCAGAAAAGTTAAGGAAGGTTAGTTTTGTGCAAAAGAAACCCGGTAACTAAGAGACAGTGTTTCTTTATATGGTTTTTCTTGGGATGGTTAATACTGAGTACACTTTACCAACTTTGCCAGACTTCCCCCAACCTGCCGTGTGTTATACCTTGTGATTTTCTTTTTCTCCAAAGATAATACCTTTTATCTCTTGCTGTGTCTCCTTGCCAACCCAACCCGTTGAGTGACTTTTTTTTTTTTTTTTTTTTAATACCATTCTGATGGCCAACGGCCAGGTTCCATGACTGAGGGTAGTGTTGTTTTCTAGTCATGGTAAAAAAGGAATTTGGTCTCCACTTGGTAAACATTGAGAAAGATCTTCAACTTATAAGTAGGTAAAATTTTCTGTTCTCCCTCTCTCCGTCTCACTCTCCCCCTCCTTTTGTTTTGTTTTGTTGGTTTTGGTTTTGGTTTTTTAAGACAGGGTTTCTCTGTCTGGCCCTGACCTCAAACTCAGCGATCCCCCTGCCTCTGTGTCATCCTGAGAGCTGGGGTTAAAGGCATAAGCCACCATGCCCAGCTTCAGTTTTCATTTTAAAAAAAAAATGTACACAGGAAGATTATTAGCACATGTGCTGGTGAAATAACTCCTTGGTGGAGTTGCCACATCACATGGCCATTGGTAAAAAGCCCAGTTCCATAATTTATCTCCTCCATGGCTTCCTCCTTCATAGAGCTACAGTAAGAATCGCTGGTCAAAATTCCTGAGAAGGTATTTTGAGATCTACTGAATGAATTTTAATTTGCTTCCTGGAACATAAGCAACATACAGATTTTTTTTTTTCTGTTTTACTTACAATTTGTGTGTGTGTGTGTGTGTGTGGTAGTTATGCTTGTAAAATTGGAGAGAAATGTGACAGACAGACAGTACTGGGCGCCCTTGATATTCGGGGATCTCTGAATGGAAGGGTAGGTGCTTAGATTTGAGAAAGTGTGCAGTTTAGAAATATTTTTAATATCACAATTTGTCCTAAGCCAGAGTGCCTAGCAATGTGTAGTAATATAAATTTTAGGAAACAAGCTGACTTTCTTCCCCCACCAAAATTAGTAGTGGTAAATTTGAAATATACTTTCAATTTACATTATTAAGTAAACTAATGGGAACATTGAGCATTGATTTGTATCCAAGTGACCAGAGAGAATGATTGGGGGGGATCTGTGAAAATTAATAGTATCCTTTGGATAACAATGAAGAGGGTGTCTTGAGGGTTTTTGTGATTGCTTAGCGCTGTTCAAATACCTCACTTCCATTGGGCAGCAGCACGTGGGATAGATGATCGCTTATTTTACAGAGACAATGGAAGAAGGTGGTTCAGGGTCATTTGCTGTCTGTGTATTCCCTTCGTCTTCTTGGGGTGTGTGTGTGTGTGTGCGCGCACGTTCTCCCTGAATAGGAGTCGAGGGCATAGTCGTCGGGCAGGTTAGAAATGCCTGCCAGAAGTTGTCTGCAGGGTTCCAAACAGGTGGGATGTTGGGCTTTTGCGTTGTCGAGAGCTTGGCTGACTTGATTTAAACATTCAATGGTAAAACTTGAGTTTCTAGAAAATTGATTTAAGCAAGCAAGCAAACAAAACAAGCCTCCAGCTTATCCCTGCCTACCCCCAGCCCCCATATTCTATAAAGTTATTCCTTCTCCTAAATTCCCCACTGTCTGTCGCTTCTCCCCAGCATGCTCGAGGATGACCTACAGCTCAGTGATAGCGAAGACAGCGACACAGAGCAAGTGAGTGTTGAATTGATGCCCTAAATGCCTGGGACTATTCCTGCTGCTGTCCTAACCTGTGTGTCTGTTCTTTCCTGGAACTTCTCACCCTTCCTGTGAATGCCCAGGCCGCAGAGAAGCCTCCATCCCCACCTGCACCTCCAAGGTACTGTCTGCACATTTCTCCCCCAAACTATTGCCTTCCCTCATTGCCTTCCCTCGCTAACCACGTGAGAATAAAGTCTCACTAAGTGTCTTGTGGCTTCACAAAGTGCGTGGTCACAGCTGAGGAGAAGTGCCATTTTTGTTATTTTAAAACTTGACTCCGGCTGGTGGGAGGTCGTTAACCCCGTTTAAGAGGAAGAACATTGTTTTGGATGTTAAATGCCTTTGAGCTGTGGGGTTAGAGAAGTGACTTGGTAAAGTGCTTGCCTTCCAAGTACAAGGACTCAACCTTCAGCAAGAGAGTCAGGTGTGGCTGTACAGTCTGGGGGTGTGGAGACAAGTGGATTCCATGAGAGACCCTGTCTCAGAACCAGAGGTTGGTTGAAGAAAACACTAAATATCAGAATATCAACTTCTGGCCTCCACATGTATGTGCTCACACTCATGCATACACACACACACACACACACACACACACACACACACACACACACACACCCGAGTCAGGTGTATGAAGCATACTCGTGATCCTTGAACCTGAGAGCTTGAGACAGGAAGACATACAGAAAGTTAGAGGCCAGATGGGGTAGGGAGCTTAAATAAGCTTTAAACATAGTCGACCATTGGCTTTGTGTGACCAGTGTTTGAAAAGTCAGACCAAGGAGCCCATGCACTTGTGAAACTAATAGAAAATCTTCAAAATCAGTAACATTGAATTCTTCCAGAAATTGTTCCCAGTGTTCCTGATTGGTGGGTTCTTTTGGAGAGGAGAGGGAGAGGTATTGGGGGGGTAGGGGGGGCAAACACTGCTTTCACCTTCAAATGGAAGAGCAATGCCCTGTGTTTGGGATGTAGAAACTAATTTTTAAAACTGTTTTATGGTAACCCCCCACCCCCACCCCCGTACTAGCTATACTGATTTAAGGTAGAACATACCTGTCTCTCATAGTCAAAGACCCAAGCTCTTCTGCTGCCTTGTAAGGGTGTCAACGATTTAGAAAGAAGGTCACCAGGAAGAATTTGAGTGTTCGAGAGCGATGATGTGGTTAAACTAAAGGAAAAATTATATAGCCCACGGGTTCCTGTACGCAGCCTGTATATCCAATCTTGTTAAAATTTCGAGTGGCTCACGCTGGCTCATAAAATATGACAAACTGGTCGTAGGTGAGAGCTGAGTGAAAGGCACATGTGACACGTGTGACACATGTGACAGCAGAGGCCGGGAATAAGCTAGAAGCAAGAGTGTTCTTCACAGCTGCCTCTGTGTTGGGGAGGTCCTGGGACGGGGACTGATCTCAAATGACTCCAGCCAGTGACTTTTATTACATTAGTATTCACCATTCAATAAGGGTTTATTTTGTGACTATTGTAGGTAGGTTTGGGAATGTTGAAAGATTTCTGCTTTAGCTCATACTATTTAGGGCGGCTTTTAAGATTGCACATGGTTTGAGTATGTCTAGCCTCAATCCGTGTGTCTTCTCCTTGGACTAGAGTTAATGGCCCACCTGTAAAACCTGGACTTGCTCGTGGCCCGCTAGTCATGAAGAGTGATCCGTTGTGTAATTCCACCAGGATCCGTGACTGGGTGCTTTGAGCTCACCCGGCCAACGAACACCGTCTGTCGTCAGTAACTGTTGGCTGCTGTATAGTTAGGTCCTATGTAGAGAATATGGGGGAGGGTTGTACACTAGCTTTGCTTTTATGCTTTCTCTTTTATCTGAGTTATCTAGAGTAATCTTCATGAGCTACATAGTAACAATTTTAGCTTTTGTGGGACACGTAAGCCTCTGCTGTAACTGCTTACCTCTACTACTGCAGCGGGATGCCCTGTGAGACAACTGCAGGCAGTGCTAATAAAACTTTATTTAGGAAACCGGGCAGGCTGTCTAGGCCCTGCCCTTGATATTAGGTGCCTGGCATAGATATTGTTTGTAGTTCAATGCATCTTTCAGGAGGGGAATACCAAAAGCTCCTTCCTCTCCTGCCATTACCCGATGACCACCATTCTAACACCTTGGCCTCTGTCCACTGGATGACAAGCCAGCATCGATGCCTTTACTGTCTAGGAGCAGATAGATAGGCAGAAGTGATGGGGGAAGAAATCCTGTGTGTGTGATCTTCTAATGGTGCCCTCCCGTTGCTTTGCAGCGCTCCGCAGACGCTTCCTGAGCCCGTGGCCTCAGCACATTCCAGTAGTGGGGAGTCAGAGAGCAGCGAGTCAGACAGTTCCTCAGACTCTGAGAGTGAGAGCAGTTCCAGCGACAGTGAGGAGGAGGAGGAGGAAAATGAGCCCCTGGAGACCCGGGCTCCCGAGGTACTGTGCCCCCTCCAGAAAGCTATGCAAGATGGCAGCTTGTCAGAGCTGCCCACTGAGCCGTCCGGTCAGCGGTGCTTTCCCACGGTGCACTCAGCAAGTGCTTAGCGGTGGAGATGGGCAGGCCCGACAGGGTCCTCTCTGTGGCTCCAAGTGCTGCTTCTTAAGCGTGTTGGCACCATGTTTTCTTTTGAAAAGGGAAACTTGTTTTTAGTTAAGGGGCTGACTGTATCAGTGTCAATGATAGCTCTTTGAAGATTCAGGAATCTGTGGCTGAAATGAAAGAAACAGGAGCTAGAAACAAGTCGGTTCTGTCTTTGAAGCACTAAAAGTCATGGAGTACATGGATAGATAGCCAAGTGCCCTGCTGGGGTTGTCCTGCGCACCCCCACACACACCCCCACACCCCCCACATCCCCCCAAAGTATGAACAGCTTAGTCTGTCGTCACCCACAGTTTGGAAATACCATAAAGATGAGCAAACAGAGAGACTGGAAGTCCCGAGGATGACATTTCCCTGGAGAATTCACACCATGGGCTCCTATTCCAGAAACTGTCTGAGCCGCATGAAACTCTGAGCTCGTGGAAAGAGAGGGAAGCGCTACTTATTTTTTTTAACTGGATGAGGCCATCCCTTATAGAGAACACTGACTCTGTACTTAAGATTAGAATGCCAGGAGATGAAGCTTTCTAATAAGACAGCATTACGTTTTTCTGTGTCCATCTCTGCGAGATGGCTTTGTGCCTCAGGGAGAGGGGGGGCGGGATAAGGGCGTCAGAGATTGAAGAAATGTGCACTGTGCTCTTAGGTGTGACTGTCCCTGGCTGGTCAGTCCTTTGTTTTTGTTCTTTTGAGGTTTTTACAGTTCACAGACTTGTCAGCATTCGAGGAGCCTTATTAGAGTCTAAGAAACAACCCTGTGGCTCTCTCTGCTGTCTTGAGGCACCAACTGTATGGAAGTGAGTCTTGTGGATCTGAGGAGGGAGGGTGGCAGATGTGCCGTGTAGGTCAGCTTTATGGCGGTCACACGTCACACCATTTTTGTGTGGCGCGTTTTCGTTTTGTTTTTGTTATTTTTGGTGCTGGGACATGAATGCAGGGCATGCTTAGTAGGCACTCTGCCAATGACCTGTGTTCTTAACCCCACGTTTCATCTTTAGTAAGAAAAATGTGCATGCTTGTAAGATGACTCAGAGAAAATGTTCCATAAAAGAGTGGAGTCCAGTCAGGCAGTGCGGGCGCACACCTTTAATCCCAGCACTTGGGAGGCAGAGGCCGGTAGATTTCTGAGTTTGAGGCCAGCCTGGTCTACAGAGTGAGTTCCAGGACAGCCAAGGCTACACAGAGAAACCCTATCTCGAAAACAAACAAACAAATCACCAAAAATCAGAAAAAAAGAGTGAGGTCCAGTGAGATTGAGTTTAGCATGTTTGGCTGCATAATTGAAATTTATTCATTGTTGGCCTGTCACCTCTTAGGGCCTTGGCTCAGTCCCTGCTGCCACCAAGAACGCAAAGAAGAGAAATAGAAAGTGATTTAGTCATATCTTTATTGTAAATAAATGTAGTCTTATTGATCAAAGGGTAACTGACATGAAGCTCACTGTGTTAGCACATGCTTAGAAACCTAACCCTGAGGCCGGAGGGCAGCCTGGGCTAGGAGTATACCCTAGCCACAAAGGCTCAACCAAACAAAAGGCTAGCAAGGTAGACTGGAACTTCCTAGGTGCAATATAACTGTCCTGATCTCACGCTGCTTTTTAAAATCCCTGCAGTGAAGAAAGTGTGTCTCTGTGAGGTCAGGGCCTCTGCTGAGTGAGGCTCGCTCTTGGGAATATCTTGTCTTAGTTTACTTTCATTTTCCCTTAGGTATTTAACTAGTTTTTGTTCCCTTTAGAATGAATATCTCTTAAGTCTCCCCTTCTAGTTGAGGGTTACAAGAGTTATGTAATCAACTGCATACTGGCTTTATTTTATTTTTAATTAGTAATGAATTAGTTTATTGCTTTTGAGTCAAGGTCTTGCTATGTGGCTCTAGACAGCCAGGGACTTACTCTGTAGAGTAGGCTGGAAGGGATCTGTCTCTGCCTCGTGCTGGGATTAAAGGCATGTACCATCATGCCTCATTCATTGTGTGTGCTTGTGTGCGTGTGTGTGTGTGTGTGTGAGTGTGCGTGCATGTGTATGGCACAGATGACAACTTTGGGGCTGGTTGTCTCCACCCACTTTTACATGGACTCCAGGCACCAAGCTTAGGTCATCAGGGTTGTGCAATTTAAGTACATATATATCATGTATGCCTTAATATTTTATGTCTTAAGCCATAATTCCTTGTAAATCCACACACATTTGTGACTTCAGAGGTTAGGAGAGCTAAGGGAGCGCTCAGACACATGCAGAACACTCCTGTGCTGTCTTCCCTTCCCTTCCCGTTTCCAGTATCTAGGTGTTACCACTTTTGAGGGGAAGAGAGGGGTACATGAAGAAAAGGAAGAGAAAAATGAAAAGCCAAACTTTGATCCTAATCTGGCACTTCTGTTTGAACATTAGAATCTCATTTAGTTAAATCTCTCCCCTTTTAAAAAAGATTTATTTTATTTGCTTTAGACACACCAGAAGGGGGCATCAGATCCCATGACAGGTGGTTGTGGTTGCTGGTAATTAAACTCAGGACCTTTGAAAGAGCAGTCCGTGCTCTTAACCTCTGAGCCATCTCTCCAGCCCTTATCTAAATCTCTTATTTAAACATTTGAACCCAAATAATTCCTAGCCTTAAGCTTCCCTGTCATTTGGGTACAGAAGAAAAGCTGTGCCTCTTTTTCTCCTTGTTGGGCATACAACTCAGGTTTGCCGTGAAAGTGGGCCACGGTACTCCCTCCTGGACATTCAGGAGCACAGTGGAGGTAAACATGTGTTAATTCTGAAACCAGGACATCCCTTTAGGGACTCCACACTGAACGCTTCTCGGTGCTACTCTGTTTTAGGGATAGAGTTTCAGGAGTGCCTTTTCCTTTGGGTTCACACATTGAATGCATTTTAAGCAGCCTGCCAGTGATAGGCTGATGCTGTAACCACAGGTGATGGCCTATCCCAGCCTTTCCCAAGGAATGGTGGGAAGGATTTCCAGGGTGTTCTACCTACAGTTTTATCAGATTGCTTAACTACTGTGCTACCAAAACCTTGAGTCTAAGCAGGTAATCATGTGGCAAGGAGGCACCATTCTGCCCTATGAATTGCACACACTAACAACCCCTTGCCGCCTTAGAGCATCGGATGTGTGTGCATATTTTCATGTGATAAAACGCTCTGCACATCATGGTAGTTGTCTTCTCCCTGTCTTGCTGAAATACAAACAGACACCTGGAGAAGTTGCTCTATCTAGGAGGCTGGGCAACAGAAATGTCACCAAAGGAGGAAACCAGCCCCTTTTCTGTCTAAAACAACCCTATTTATTGGCTTCTTCTCACCATTCTTTGGGGTGTTACTCCATTATGAACACTGGAAGCCTAGGTTATTTTACTTCCTATTGATCGAAATGTACCCACACCATATGTTTTATCTCAGGATTGCATAATTTTGCAGAGTCAGAATATTTGGTGCATTTTACTTTGGGAAATTGTCAACTATCTTCCCTTTGAAAACTGGCATCCAGAGGCTGAGGATACAGCTCAGTGATAGAGTGCTGGCCCACAAGGTACCAGGTTCTTCGTTTGTTCCCCAGCAAGTTAAACCACACTTAAGAAGATTCTATTTGGTCCAACTTACTGGACCAGTCTTACCCATGATCTATCTAATCTATTTAAATCTCATGTCCACTGTCTTTTGGTTAGCTCTCTGGTGCTCTGTGTATATGATTTAACTGTTCTTGCCAGTGATAGGCTGTAGCTGTAATCACAGGTGTTGACCTATCCCAGCCTTTTCCAAGCAACAGTGAGGAGGGTGTGGATCTTGGGGAAATGGGGGGAACAGCAAGTCCGTAATGTATGGGATCTTCTAAGAAGTATAATCATCACTTACCCAGTCAACATTGGTCTCTTCCCATATGATATATTTCTCATGAGAATAATTCAGCGCTGAGGAGCATATTCTGCTCTTGCAGAAGACCTGACTTGGGTTCTCAGCACCCATACCAGGCTGCTCACAAGTACATGTAACACCTGCTTTAGCCTCTCATTAGATATCTGCACTCATATCCACCCCCAATATAATTAATATACATTATATAAGTGAAGAGAAATCAAATGTTAGAAGTGGGGCCTTATAAAACCCAGAATATAAAAAAACTAAAATGAATAATATAAATTACAAAATAAAATACTTTTTAAAAAAAGATTTATTATTTATTATTTATTATATGTAAGTACACTGTAGCTGTCTTCAGACACTCCAGAAGAGGGAGTCAGATCTCGTTACAGATGGTTGTAAGCCACCATATGGTTGCTGGGATTTGAACTTAGGACCTTTGGAAGAGCAGTCGGGTGCTCTTACCCGCTGAGCCATCTCACCAGCCCCAATAAAATACTTTTTTAAAAAAGCAAAGAATGTCCAAATATTTCATGCCACAGCATGCACCAACAGTTAGCACCAACAGTTGGAGTCACAGGGTATTTGCAGAACATCGGTTGATCTTCCCTATTAGTTATCTGGGTAATAACCAATACTGTCTGTATGCTGTGGGTCTTCTCTTTGTGCTTAGGGACAAGTGTGACCTAATTGCTTTGGTAAAAGATACTGTGTCTGTCTGAAAGAATTGAGGGACTAGTCCCTGCTAATTTGATCTCACTCTGTCTTACTGTGTAAGTTTTGGAAGTCAGATCTGTCTGTGTTATATTGATAATCCTGTCACACATAAATTACTGTTTTTAAGTAAATGAAGAGAAATCAAATGTTAGAAGTGGGGCCTTATCAATTGAAGAAAAGTATTGTTTTTCTTCCTTGTTTCCTTATTATAATTGTACCATAATTAACCATCAGGGCAAAAGACAAGCCACAAAGGCCTCTCTCTCAGCAGTTGCCAATTACTTATTAGTTAATATCTATTAGGCAGAGTTCTCATTGCAAAGCTGTTCAAGCTTATTTGATGAAGCATTGCAGAATCTGATTTGTAATCTGAAGGAGACAACTGGAAGGTAAATTCTTAGGCTCAAAATGACCGCTTCTCTTGGGGATGGTCCTGTATAGACTGCTAACATAGCCTCTTGTCCTGGGAATGGTCTTGTATAGTTAGGCTGCTAGCACAGTTCATCAACCCCTGTTGGTTAATACTTTTCTGTCTCTGCTTCTAGCCCGAGCCTCCGACAACCAACAAATGGCAGCTGGACAACTGGTTGACCAAAGTCAACCAACCCTCAGTGCCCCTGGATGGCCGGGGGAGCACAGAGTCTCCACAATGGCGCCAGGAAAGTAAGGGTGTTGGTGAGGGCAGCAGTGACCAGCAGCATTCTGATTCCAAAGACCCTCCCCCAAAGAGCTCCAGCAAAACTCTCCGGGGTTCCTCTGAGGGGCCCCAGCCTGGGAAGAGGAGCTGTTCGAAATCCCCCGCTCAACAGGAACCCCCTCCTCGGCAAACCGTGGGCAGCAAACAACCCAGAAAACCCGCCAAGGGCTCCGGCCAGCCAGAGCCCCAAGCCAGCTCACAGGCGGAGAGTGAAGCGGGACCCCTTCCCTATGGCTCAAAGGAGCAGACTTCCAAAGACAGGCCCAAGGTGAAGACGAAAGGCAGGCCGCGTGCCACGGGCAGTCGGGAGCCTAAGCCTGAGGTTCCCGTGCCTCAGGCAGCCGTGCCCAAGCCGAAACCACCTGTGCCCACCCCCAGTGAGAAGAAGAAGCACAAGAGCTCCACAGCCCCTTCCAAGGCGCCCTCGGCCCCCCAGCCCGCCAAGGACAGTGCTGGGGACAGGAACCCAGAACACCCTGCTCTTATCTCTTTGACTCAGAGCCAGGGTCCATCCCACAGCAGCAGGGGCAGCAGTGGCAGCGTCAGGACTAGTGGCTGCCGACAGGCTGTGATTGCCCTGGAGGACGGCTGCAAAGACAAGCTCCTGTTGCCTTTGAGAGACACCAGATTGCTCTCACCGCTCAGGGACTCCCCACCACCGACAAGCTTGGTGGTGAAGATCACCCTAGACCTTCTCTCGAGGATTCCCCAGCCTCTGGGCAAGGGGAGCCGCCCCAGGAAAGCAGAAGACAAGCAGCTGTCCTCAGGGAAGAAGCAGGACTCAGAGGCCAGGAGCTGTGACAGCTCCAGCAGAGTGACCAAGAAGAGAAAGGTGGGTGCAGAGACAGGTGGTGGCACGGTCTTTGAGTTTGGAAGCAGCTGAAGCTGGCCCTACTGATCTGCCTCCCCAGGGCTCCTCTTGGCCTGCATCTGCTTCCCGTCCTGCAGGCTGTCACTTGGTCACTGAAGGCACCCTCTTTCTGCACACCCTACACACAGCATGGTGCATTTTTCCGTATGTAGACAACATGGTTTACTCCCTGGCATGTTATATTTAACCCTGGAAGGTCTTCCATGAAGTGGCGTGATAGTGTTCCGAGTTGTCTGAGAACAGTGCGCTCGTGACTGGATGCTTTGTCCCTAGAACTCTCTGGGGAGAGGTAGTGGAGTGAGCTGGTGGAGCAAGCGTGGCGTGCTAAGTGGCTGTCACGATGTGTTTTCAAGGCAAACCTTCTTGATGCGGCTTTCTATTACTCAGGCATGCCACCAATTTGGACAGTGTCTTCTTCCTTTATTCAAAGGTGTTGAGCTCTGAATCTCTGTTTTTTTGTTTGTTTGTTTGTTTGTTTGTTTTTCCTTTGTGATGAGGAAAGACTCCCAAGGGCACTACTACTACCTGCCCAGATCTTGACAAGGAGCATGAGGACCAACTCTGCTTTGCTGACCAGGGATAGGATTTAGCACTCTTGAGTATAAGAAAGATGTCTTACTCTGCCATGGAATGTGGGTTGAGAATAATGGGGAAAATCATGGAGCTTGCTGTCATGTTGAAGCCCAGATAGTTTATCCACCTGGTTAAACATATATATAGGGTGGCTCTAGCCAACCGAAAAGGGCGATTTCCCCCAGAACCTGGTTGCTGGAGACTTGAATATCTGCGACCCTATCTACTGTGGGCAGAGTGCTTGGGATAGCCCAGGTGCTTCCTGAAGAAGGGGCTGTCTGAGCTGAGAGAGGACAGGTTTCCATGTCAGGAAGACTAGCTGGGGGGCTAGGGGTGAAACGGTATCTGTCTATGGAGTTCCATCTGTCCTGAATCATGCCACATAGACCAGGCTGACCTCAAACTCAGAGATCACCTGCCTCTTTCTGCCTCCTAGTTAAAGGCCTGCCCCACCATGCTAGAAAGATTTTAAAGCTTTTAGAATGAAATGGAATAGTGTGTGTGTATATGTGTGTGTCCGCCCATCAGTCCACCTGTCTGCCTGTCTGTCTGAGACAAAAGTTTATCGGAATTTGTGGTGGACATGTTTAGGGAAAAGTGTCCCCGCAGCTACTGCCTGAGCAGGACCCTCACTCACTCCTGCTGGCCAGCAGCCGGTCTCCTGCCCCCCATCTGAGCTGCCTTGGCTTTGTTTTATGTTGTCTCTGGTACTAATCATCTGCTTTTCTGCCTCCCACTGGAGTGGAGGGACATACTGTCTGCAGTATGCTTCCTTGTTGGTTAGAGAGTGGCTCAGTTGCTCAGCATTCACGGGTAGGGGGACATGGGGGAGCGTCTAGGCTAGCTCCTCCACATTCTGAGATCAGTGCCTGCCCTCTGGAAGCTGAGCCTCCAAGACATGGCTCAAGGGAAGCATTCTGTTCAAAGCTTGGGAAGTTATGATTTCCTCATCTCTACCATGCATATGAGTTCTTCAAAGTGTCTGATCCAAGAGAAACTGAGGACAAATGCCAACTGTGGTGCTTGTTAGCCAAGCAGACTGTGCCCTGGCCTCATGTGCTCTCTGCACTGCACCAGGTACCTGTCAGGGTCTATGCTGGTACCCGGCTCCTCTCAGCTCTCCTCACCCCACCCTAATCTTCTCCAGGTCATGGTCTTCCCGACCCCAGCTTCTGATTCCAATAGAACTTGCCATTTGGGCCATGTGCTCCAATGGATCTTGGCTCCCTCTCTCCTCCCCCCCACCCCCATGGCTGATTCACTCTGCTGACCATGTTAAGTTCGCTACTTCCTCTCCCTACTCTGGACCCTTCCTGATGCCTCTGGCTGTACTCTCCCTCATGTCTACAACAAGAAGCTTCCCCTCAACCACACCTTGGAGTGGCCATGTCCTCATTCTAGACACAAAGCTCTAGCAAACAACCAAGAGATCCAGCTTGGTAGTCAGCCTTTCCGGGGTCAAGATGGGACCCATTGGTTTAAAACCTGGCTGTATTAAAGTCCTGGCAAGCCTGACCACTTTACAGTCACCTAGGGACAGCGGGAGGAGGACTCTGGCATTTTTGAAATTCCCAGGCAGTCCTAATGCTTGTGAGGCTGAAAGCAATGAAGCGCAGCCTTCCCAGATCCCTGCTCAGGACGAGCTGGCGAGCTGGCGCTTGGGTAGAGAAGCTGTGGAGGTGTGCTGGGAGTGTGGTTAGCTTCGGTTAGGCATTCATTGCTTCGGGCGTGTCATTAGTTAGCTGCTTGACTGAGACGCTCCCAGCGAGCTAGGGATCCAAAGCTTGCTGTTGTGTATTTACCCCTCAGCGGAGTCATGCGTTCTCTGGTGTGTTAGGCCTTGCGTATGTTGTCCGTTCTGTGCGTCAGCGCCATGACGGCCATTCAGGCCTCCCTGGCTCCTCCGGTGGGGTCGCCCGGTTTGCAAACCTGGGAACCTGGCTCTAGGGCAGAGGTTATAATGACTCTTTTTTTGTTTTGTTTTGTTTTGTTTTGTTTTTAAGATTTATTTTATTTATGCGTTTACTGTAGCTGTTTCCAGACATACCAGAAGACTGTATCAGATACCTTTACAGGTGGTTATGAGTCACCACGTGGTTATTGGGAATTGAACTCCGGACCTTTGGAAGAGTAGTCAGTGTTCTTAACCATCTCTCCAGCCCCTGACTTGTCTCCCTAATGCCTTCATCTTCAGTGTGAAAGCTAGAAAACTCCTTTTCAAGATGTATTTAGAGACATTTAAGAGTTTTCTAAAACGTTCACGTGAGTGCAATTTATTTAAAGCCCCTCCGAGCTTCTTACTGTCCTACTATGAAGTTTAGTAAAAGTTCTCAGAGGATTCAAGTCTTTGAAGGCATTTTCGCCTTAAATACTCAAGAGAATATCAGAGAGATTGCACAGTAGGGTGGGGATGTAGCTCAGCGTTTAAGTACCTCTCTAGCATTAAGGCTCTGGATTCAATCCTCAGCCGTGCCAGCAAGAGTTGTCTGCACCAGACAGCTGTGATGAAGAGGGTGAGGGTTAGGAACAGTTGATGAGGTACACTGGAGAAACTGAGGTAAATACACGAGCTGAGAGTGCTCCTTTAAACTACGGACTGTGTTAAATTACCAGCATCCACTCCCTTTTCTTAAAATTGTGACTCTTAAGATTGTGTGAAGCCGGAAGCCTCATAGGAACACAGTCGGAGACTTCAGCTCTGTGTGCGCGAGCTTTTGTAAATGAGCCATTCCATCCATTTGACTGAAGATTGCCCCCTTCAAATAAGTGGCTAGCTTTTGATATTATTGTCTTGGTCTCACCAGCAGTGTAGCCCAGGCTAGCCTGGGAGCCAAGATCCTTCTGTTTCAGCTTCCCAAGTGCTGGGATTATAGTCATGTGCTCAGTTAAGTAGACAGTCTTCCTTATTTCAACAAATAATGGGATGAAGAGTTCACTGAAGCCTTCCTCTTTAAAAGAATTGGTTAATTCGCCGGGCGTGGTGGGGCACACCTTTAATCCCAGCACTTGGGAGGCAGAGGCAGGTGGATTTCTGAGTTCGAGGCCAGCCTGGTCTACAAAGTGAGTTCCAGGACAGCCAGGGCTACACAGAGAAACCCTGTCTCGAAAAAAAAAAAAACAAAAACAAAAACAAAAAAAAAAAAAAAAAAAAAAAATGGTTTATTAACGAAGAAACCATCATGTTTGGTGGGGGTATTTATAAACTCCTTCATTTATGTAGACAGAGGAAGGAAAGTCATTGTATGACAGGAAGAGGTGTGTTTCTTTTTATTATTATTAAATTATTTTACTTATTTACATTACAAAAGTTGCCCCCCCCCTTCCCCAGTCATGCCTCTCCTTGCTCCCCGCAAAGTTTTCTTACTTGCCATGGTTAGTTCTGCCTTTGACCCATCCAGAATCCAATTTACTAACGCCTTCTAGGTTTCTTTTCAGCTTGGTTGTTTATTGGCTGGGGAGCGTGGTAGGTGTGTGGTAGGTGTGTGGTAGTGGAGGCCGCCTTAAGTCAGCCAGTTCCTGTGTGTGTGCCTTAACTACCAAGGAGTAAAGCCGGTCGTCCACTTTCCTGTCCTGCGGGGCTTTCTTCCTGTCCTCGCAGGCAGTCTTCTGGTGGCGGTGTGAAGCGTGATCTTGGACTGAGAGGTCATGTCTTTTTTTTTTTTTTTTTTTTTAACTGAACCTGAGTTCAGAGAGTTGCCTTGATTGTCTCATTCTCCCCTCCTTCACATTCAGGCAAGCTCCATTGCTTCCTGTGTGTGAGCAGAGCCGCAGCAGTCCCTCCAAGCCCGAGGGAGGGACTCCCTTTGCTGAGATCCAGAAAGGCTCAGGAATCTTATGGCTGTTCAGTAGTGGGGTGTGTGTGCGCGCATTCCTCCCAGTCTTCGTTTGTCCTGGCTCCCGTGTCTCTATAGTCACGTGTCTCTTGGGAAGACTTGAGGCACAAAGGCAGAGCTCAAGATCAGTATACTGGCGATTACACTCACCAGGGCGGTTACAACACTCTTCTGGCTCCCTGCCTCCATTGCCCAATGTGGCCACCCTGGAGCCCATGCACACCCGTTCTCCAGGATCTCAGGTTCCTCATCACACCCTCTCGTCTCCACCACCATGGCCAAGCTCCCAGTATCTTTCACACCAGTCAGACAGAACCTGTGGGCCCTAAGTGAAAGGCTACCTTCCGGTTTCCTTTCACCAGGCTACCGCCCACCCTCACGGAGGGCCCCGCATCTACATGGCCCCATCTCTTCCTTTTATGCCCTTTTGCTCCATTCTTGTAGGTGGCACAGCACTTGGCACATCACCCGAGGCTGCCTGACCCAACAGGCTGAGAAAAGCCAGCAGTTCACTGAGACTTGCTGGCAGCAGTTGGTCTTCCGTGGGTGGGTGGATGGGGATGCAGGCACCACTGGAAACTTATCCTCCGACAAAAAGAAGCTCGGATCCCAGACCACATTTCTTAAAATGGGGTAACCAGGAGAGAGATTTACTTTTCCCCTCTTAAAGAACATTGCGGTCACCTAACTTGTGTGGCTTCCTGACCTAGAAAAAGCTAAAGACCCCATGCCTCCTATAAATGTGGCAGGCCTTACTCATGGGGTTCAAACTCAATTACTGATACCTACTACCGTGTGCCCCAGCTCTGGCCCTCTCTTTAGTCTAGCCTCTCAGGGTCCCTGTGCAGCCCCGCCCCAGGAGTGACTGCCTCACCACTTGGCTGCTATTCTTAGTTTCCCTTCCACTGCTGCCCTGGGGAAGCCTGGGCCTTTCCAGTCAGGCAACATCCAGGGGCACGGTGCACAGGGGGCCCTCTCACTGGAGCCTTTTGCTTATTTAGCTTAATGGCATCCTTTCTGTTAGGCATTCTGTACCATGCTTCTTTCTGCATTCTGAAGTATCCATAGGAAGCTAATGATTGAGGAGAGAGGTAAACGTTTGCATTTCCAGATGCTGGCCTCGAAGCCAATGTTTCCTGTGTTCTGGCTTCCCTTGTGCTTATGATTGGCAGAGACTCCAGCACCAGTCAGCTGGTGAAGAACGCCCTGCTCTGAAACCTATTTGTCATGTGTGGGTTATTGTGATACCAAGTATATCCCAGCAATGTGAAGAGAGGGACAGACAAAGATGGACTCTAGATTACCCTCTGGACTTGGGTGTCTGCACAGTTTGTCTTTGGCCTTCCCTGTTTTCTGTGACCTGCCTGGAAAATACCTTCACTTAGATATATGCTTTATCATTTCATGTGTAAGTTAATCTCAGTGACATACTCCAGCTAATTCTTATTTTCTCCAGATGTGGACTTCCCACTTTGATGAAATGCTTGTTGGGGCGTCTGTGTGGCCTTTAGTCTAAAGCTCTGGGCCTTCAGGTGGCACAAGAAGGTGCTTAGCAGATAAGAGATTTACTGTTCCTGTGGCAGAAGTTCTGTTTTAGCCTCTCATTGAACAAGAGATGTGTGGGCGCTACCGTTGTTCTGAGCAGAGAGCCAGGAATGTCGTAATGACACCACAGTCCTGGGCACACCTGTACCTTTCATATCCAGATTTTCCTGTTAGGTACTGCTGCTGGCCCATGCCCACCATGAAATGGAACTTGGGGCATTTTGGTTGTGGCTTTAGGCCTTTCTGAGTTTGCTATCAGTGTACATTTCCCCGTCTTCCATGTGGTTACAGTTCCATCTAATTGATCTGTATGTATCTGTAGCCAGACTCAGACAAACTTCACGTTTCATCTTATAAAGAACCCAGAGTTTAAAATGCAAGATATGCTGGGTATAGTGGCGCACACCTTTAATCTCAGCACTTGGGAGGCAGAGGCAGGTGGGTTTCTGTGAGTTTGAGACTAGCTTGGTCTACACAGTGAGTTCTAGGACAAATGGAACTACATAGACAGACCTTGTGTGTGTGTGTGTGTGTTTGATATGTGTATAAGATAAAGTAGAGGGATTGTATGCACACACATACATAGATGACAATGTAGGAGAAGGGGTATATTGGTATCATCTATATCTATACATATATGAATGATATAGGACTATATACATATACATATAGCAGTGACATAAAGTAGGAGAGGGATACTATGAAAGAAGAGAGGAGGAACCAGCAAGCGTCAAGGGTGGCCAAGAGAAGGTAATGACCAAGGTATATTATGTGCAAGCTGACGGTGCCATTAGAAGCCCATAACTGTGTAAGATTGCTCTCTCCACCCCTTTCACACGCAGTCCATACACCCGAGGGCATGGATGCCTCCAGTGGTCTGTTACGTCCCATTGCTGTGTCTGCACTTCCCCCTCCCTTTGTGTGATGGTTCTGACATGTCTGTGTCTATCACTTGCAATAACAGGGTGGCCCAGATAAAGAGCACAGTAACAAGAGACACAAACTGGATAAGTCGCAGACTGCATCATCTTCATCTTCCCACACAGAGTCTTCCAAAACAAAGTGAGTATCCAGGCCAGAGCAGCCTGCTACAGTAGCAGGCTCCTTTTTGCCCTAGAAACAGAGCGTGGCGCTTGTTCTCAGTCATGCGTGTGCTCATTTCTTTGTTGGCAAACTGAGATTTATCAAAACCATTTTCACTGAGCCTTTCCTAAGTACCTAGAATTACTGTTTATGTTTATGTACATAAAATCTGTGTTGGGGTAACTCAGGGCCTTGCACATGCTAAGCAAAATACCCTGCATCCAGCTGCTGCTTGCCTGGAAATCAGTCTTTCTTCCTTCCTTCCTCTCTCTTTCTCTCTCTCTCTCTCTCTCTCTCTCTCTCTCTCTCTCTCTCTCATAGAAGGAAATAAGAACCAATTGTACAGGTTAGTGGCCAAGCACTTTAGCCATGTAGAAGTCCTAGCTTTAATCCCTAGTTATTTAGACAGACAGATATACAGACATAGAAGAAAAGTTCAGCCATTTTCTTCTTCTCTGCCTCCCCTCCCTCTGCCTCCTCCTCTGCCTCTTCTTCCTCCTCCTTCTTCATGTTATTATATTTTATTTTTAGGAGGATAGTAAAGAGGGACAGAATTGACTCAAAGCCCTGGGGTTGCTACTGGGTTTAGCTTGGACTCAGGATAGCTCAGGTTCGGTGCACTGTCTTAGAGCAAAGTAAGAACTCTTCAGTTGGTGTGTCTGCGAGGGACAGAGGCATGCCCAATGAGATCAGTAGTGTCGGACGGACGGCATGGCTATAAAGAATACCTGCCATTTACTCTCTCTGGTTTATTCACAATTGCCTTACATGAGACTCGGCCAAATACAAGTGCATCCTGAGTGTTTGTTTTTTTTTTGTGGCTGGAGACAGGTGGGGGAGCCTGCCGTCAGTTATGGGATACCGTCACTTGGGGCTGACAGTTGAGTTTGCCTGTTTGTTGGGGTAAGGTAAGGATAGGTGAGCAGCGAAAACCAGCGATAGAAATGGTTAAAGTCTTCCATGTCGGTGCAGACTCTACAGTTTGGTAGATTTAATAAAGCAGGAGAAAGTCCCTAAAGCCATAATTACATGCTTCGTGGCACTTCAGTCTTTTGTGCCAGTGACCACCTTTTCGTTATAAACAACTCAGACGTGATGTGT
>LR749532.1:3745266-3768334 GCA_902729485.2 Mus minutoides
GGTAAGGTAAGGATAGGTGAGCAGCGAAAACCAGCGATAGAAATGGTTAAAGTCTTCCATGTCGGTGCAGACTCTACAGTTTGGTAGATTTAATAAAGCAGGAGAAAGTCCCTAAAGCCATAATTACATGCTTCGTGGCACTTCAGTCTTTTGTGCCAGTGACCACCTTTTCGTTATAAACAACTCAGACGTGATGTGTCCTCTGCTTCCATTGTTGCTTCACGCCAGGGCGCCCAGGCCCTCCTCTGAGAACTCAAGAAAGGACCTGCTGCCTCCGACACCGGTGTCCTCAGTCTCGTCCTCCTCGTCCTCCCAGAAGCCAAGCAGACCTGCACAGAAGAGGCCAAGGCCAGATGAAGACACTTGTAGCCAGGAACCCCCCAGAAGTGCCAGCAGCACAAAGAGCAGCTCTACAGACCCTCCCGCTCCCAAGCACAGAAGAGTCCAGGCCAGGGGCTCTGAACACAAGGTAAGCAAAGCCCCCCGGGGGGGTCTCTCACACGCGCTGGCAACCTTGAGTTGTTTTTAAAGAGCGAAGGATGTGATAGTTACTCTTACAGAATATATGGGGATGTTCTTTGTTTTTCTCGAAGTGATCAGAGATGGAAAAATCACAGCAGCTTTCATAGTGAGTTTCTGTCAGGTATTTGGATGTTGGCTTAAGAGATGGCTGAGTTCAGTTCTTTGGCTCTTTAATCTCAAATACTTCAATTATCCATCTTAACGGGACAGAAATCAGCCACCCTGGCTTCCAGTTAAACTGGTGCATGCTGGGGGCAGAGAGACCAACCACTTTGTGCGCTATCTGTTTTTCCTCACATAGATGCCTGGCCACAAAGCCAGTTACAGCTACATGTAGCTAGGGAAGTGGTGGCCAAGCTAGCCTGTGGTTTTACTGTTACCCGCCATGCGCTCGCGCTCTTGGCTTTGGAAGGCTGGTCTGCTAGGTCCGTGGCCTCTCGGGCTAACAGCATAACATGTGGCTGTGTTTTAAAGGGATCTTCTGGGGATGCTGCGAATGCTGCGAATCCTTTTCCAGTGCCTTCTTTGCCAAATGGTAATGCTAAACCAGGGAAGCCACAGGTGAAGTCTGACAGGTAAGCCCAGTGCCCACCCCCCCCATCTCCCCTCTTTCGTTTCACCTCTTCTCCCACCCCAGGTAGTCATTTTTATTTGTATGACCCACACCTGCTTTTTCTTCCTTTTTTTTTCAGACAACAAGCTGACTTTCACATGAAGGAGGCTAAAAAGCTGAAGTGCAAAGCAGAGGCAATGGTCAGTCTTTGTTCCCGTGCCCTTGGTTAAACAGCATAGGGAAAAAAACAGTGGTTTCCATTCTGCCCTCACCATACGTATGGGAATGGGGCAGCGGGTAGAGTAATGTCTGTGGGTGCTCTGGGATTCTGCAGCAGGGAGGAAGACTGGGGACCTGGGGTGGGGGCGACAGGAAGAGGGTGCCCGCTGTTAGCAACTCGTAAGCAGGATAATCAGGATCTTACGTCTAAGGTCTGAGGCATTCTGCATTCTTTGGCGCCATTAGTTCAATCTGCCGTCAGTTATGGGATGCCATCAGTTATGGGATACCGTCATTAGTTCAGTCTGCCGTCAGTTATGGGATGCCGTCACATGGGAATGACCGTTGAGCTTGCCTGTTTGTCGGGGTAAGGTAAGGATAGGTGAGCAGCGAAAACCAATGTACAGATTTGCAGACTGTATCTGAGTGGAACTTCATCAACTTTGTCAGTTTAATGTATGAGTGCTTTTCTCAACCCACTGAATCAGCTCTTGAGATGTCCCACCCTGAATGCTATACAAGGCGAGGCAGCCTATTTGCATCCCAGAGTGATTTTTTTTTTGGGGGGGGNGGTAAGGTAAGGATAGGTGAGCAGCGAAAACCAGCGATAGAAATGGTTAAAGTCTTCCATGTCGGTGCAGACTCTACAGTTTGGTAGATTTAATAAAGCAGGAGAAAGTCCCTAAAGCCATAATTACATGCTTCGTGGCACTTCAGTCTTTTGTGCCAGTGACCACCTTTTCGTTATAAACAACTCAGACGTGATGTGTTGATGAGTTGCATCTCATTGTAACGACTATTCTCGACATCTGCCAGTTCTGCTAGTGACCTATTTGTGGTCTCCCTCCTCTGCTTCTCATGCAAGAGCTTATGTAGCCCAGGCTGGCCTCAGACATGAGACCATGCTCCTGCTCGACCTCTGGGTACTGGAGTCGCTGAGTGCCACCGTGGCCAGCTACTCTTTTTTTATTCATTCCATAATACCGCAGAGCTGTCCCTTTGGTGTTCCAGGCCAGGCAGTGAGGTGCACAGCTGATCACGTGGGTGTGTTTCATCTTTACATTGTTCTCTCCTTGAGGAGGGAATTCTGTTCCTACTAGAACGGAGATAGCTCTCTAGCTGTCTCAGGAGACCCATGGACAACATCGTTAGCCTTGTATCATTAGCCTTAAGGAGGTGGGGCGTGGACTAAGTTTATATGACCCTTCATTTCTGTACTAAGGGCAATATTCATTTTGGAAATTCCCCGAGAGAAATTGTTTTAAGTAAGTTTCAGAATCAAAGCCTTGGGTTTTGGTACAGGAGTTAGGAGCACTTGCTGCTCCTGCAGAGAACCTGGGCTTGGCTCCCAGCACTGCCTGGCAGCTCACTTTGCCTTCAGCTCCGGGTCTAGAGGATCTGATGCCCCCGTTTGGCCTCTGCAGGCTCAGCACATGTGTGGTGCAGATACACATGCAGGCAGAACACCACACACATGAAAATAAAATAAAATAAAATAAGGATTGGTGCTCCACCAACTGAGCAAGCTATTTATCACCCACACAGCTGACCGAGGCGTACTGCAGATTTTCTGAGCTTATGCTTCTAGGCAAAACCATGAAGTTTCTTCTAAAAACTGAAAAGCTTTGGGGCCTCTGAGACGCAGGTGTGCGTGCTTGTTTAAGTGCACAGATGTGCATGGGACACCCCACTTTGTCCCTCTCCTGGGAAGAGGCACCAAAAGCAGCGGAAGGGGGGCTGTTTCCCTGTCCTGGAGCAGCAGCAGCACACAGAAGCCCAGAGCAGCCGCAGCCGCAGACGGTCGCTGCCTTCCTGGTTTCCATGCGCATCCTTGCTGCTTTCATCCCTGTTGAACACAAGGAACTGAAGCATTAGCAAAACCTACAAGCCTGCCCCAGTTAGCCAGCTGCTCTCAGCGTGTGGTGCATATGCCACATGCAGAGAAGCGGGCTGTGGGCCACATTTCCGCTTAATTGAATTGACTGTATGCCACTCATGGAGAAGATCAAGTGACCAAATATGTGCTCAGGGTTAGGCACACCACCCGTGTCCGATTTCCACATTTCCTTGAAGGGGCTTTGAGAGTCAGTCCCTGTTGGCCAGGGCGTGTTTGGTACAAGGTGCCACAAGTGACCAGTTACATACTTTATATAACCTCAACCTCTACAAAGAAACTCGTGCCTGTCCCGTTAATGGGCTGGCTCGTCGGCTGCAAGGGTGATTGGGCTGCAGCTGGTAGCAGCGCTGGGCCCTGCTTGTGCTTGACGGAGTTCTCTGCATTGTTATTTTCTTTTCCCTGGTGGATTTTTGCTAGAAGATACTCTTGTAGGTCAGCGCTGACTGCCATGGCTGGTCATCTCGTTCTGTTCTTCCTCGCCTGTCTCTCTAATCAGGAGTAGCTGAAGATGGTGGAGAAGTTACAGGATGAGTAGGGGTAAGGGACCGATGGCTGCCCACAGCCTCATGAGGCCTGTGTTCCTCTCCCTCCCACAGGTAGACAAGGCTGGAAAAGCCTTCAAGTATTTGGAAGCGGTCCTGTCTTTTATCGAGTGTGGAATGGCCACGGAGTCAGAAAGCTCAGCCAAGTCTGCGTATGCTGTGTACTCAGAAACCATAGACCTCATTAGGTAAGTGCTGGGGCGTTCTGCCAAACCAGTCAGTCTCCCCACCTGCGGCTGAAAGGGGGAGCCCTACAGAGCTAAAGAGGGCCCTTTGCCCTCTCATGCATGAGGAGGCCCTGGGTGGTTGGTCCATGGGTTTTTCCCAGGTCCCGAGTTAAAGTGTGTTGCATATGAGGGAGCACAGGGTAACTGGAGGCAACTGTGTCTGTCGTCTTGCCAAGGCTCCAGAAGAAAATGCTGAGCCTCTCGGGGAGGGTGCTTTTCCCAGCTTAGGTTTCATAACGGGTGTCTTCTTTCTCCACTGTGTGCCCCAGGTCTTTCATTAGGGGGCTTATGAGGACGTGGCCACGCTTGAGAGAGCAGGCCTCAGGGCCAGGTCTTCTGAGCGGCTTGTAGTTGCTCTTAACCCTTTCCCTGCTGGGTTGCACACCCCTTCGTGCCCTCCAGAAAGACAGCAGCAGCAGTTAGCACAGCCAGCCACCCCCAACCTCCTAGTTGAATGTTATGCATTGATTTATCTCCCTGCAGGTACGTGATGTCACTAAAATCCTTCTCAGATAACGCGGTGCCAGCACAAGAGAAGATATTTGCTGTTTTATGGTATGGACCTTTCTATTTGTTGTATAAATAGTACTAAAGTTTGTTTAGTGCTTTTGTATAAAAAGCACTAAAGTTTTGTTTCCTTTAACTAAAAAAATATTTTTAAACTATCTTCCTTTTTTCCCCTCCTATTTTGAGCCAAGTTCTCTCTACATAACTCTGGCTGTCCTGGAACTCATTATGTAGACCAGGCTGGCCTTGTAGAGGATCATAGAGACCCTCCTGCTTCTGCCTCTCAAGCACCCATTGCTGTTATTAAAGGCATGTGCCTGCATGTCTGGCTTTAAATTAATTTCCTTAAAGTGAAAATTATGGCAGGAGGGAACTTAGTCCAGGAATTGGTACCTCCTGTCTTCCAATGGCCTGGAGATGCTTCGGTCTTAGGGTTTAAGTGATACTCTTGCATTTGTTTTTCTGCCAGCATTTGGGTGGTGGTGTAACTACAGTATAGTGAGATGCCTGAGAGGAGAACCCAGTGTGCTCACAGGGGAGGACTGGCAGAGTGTATCTGTCTGTCCACGAGGAGCTCTGACTATGAGGCCATCCACAATTCATCAGAACCTCTGGTTTTATTCACAGCTTGCGTTGCCAGTCCCTTTTGAACATGGCGATGTTTCGATGTAAGAGAGACTCAGCGATGAAGTATTCTCGTACTCTCAGTGAACACTTCAAGAGTACTTCCAAAGTGGCCCAGGCACCTTCTCCATGCACGGCAAGGCGAGTGTTAAGTCTTGTTAAGTGAATCACAGTCAAGTCGCTCACGTCTGGCTTCTGGTGGGGGTTTTTATGTGTGACCATGGGTTTCCCAAGATCTGTGTTGTTCATCTTTTATGTGTGTTGGCCCCTTAAACTTTAAACCGTTTGTTACACTGTCCCTCTGAGAAACAGGTAAACTAAATTTAGGTTGATGGAGGGTAACACAAGATACCACGGTCCCCTCTTATCTACAAGTGAGTGCTTCCCAAGGTTCCCAGTGGGCTGCAGAAAATTGGAGCCTAAAATTATAAGCCCTCCCTAAACTGAGAAGGCGGGAACAGTAAGAGATTAACAGTGGCTGAGGAGGGGCTCTGGAGCAGGGCACTTGCTGAGCCCATGGGGGTCTTTCTTTCTTTCTTTCTTTCTTTCTTTCTTTCTTTCTTTCTTTCTTTCTTTCTTTCTTTCTTTCTTTCTTTCTTTCTTCCTTCCTTCCTTCCTTCCTTCCTTCCTTCCTTCCTTCCTTCCCTTCTTCTTCTTCTTCTTCTTCTTCTTCTTCTTCTTCTTCTTCTTCTTCTTCTTCTTCTTCTTCTTCTTCTTCTTCTTCCAATTTTTTATTAGGTATTTTCTTCATTTACATTTCAAATACAATCCCGAAAGTCCCCTATACCCCCCCCCCAAATGTGGGTCTTTTAACATCCTGAGCAAAAGAATCCTTAGATAAAAGTGAATGTTACAGTGTATTTCTTCGCAATCCTACCCAAGTGCTGTTTGTTTTGTCTGAGACAGAACCTCACTCTTGCCCAGGCTGGCCTTGAACTTGTTACCTGTCTTAGCTTCCCGCTAAGCACTGTACCTCAGGAAGTCCCATTTCTTCTGAGCTAGCCATATTTTTAGAGAGAATTAAATATTATACGGACCCATTTCTAGCAATCAAAAAGGAGAGACTCCCTGTGGCTTCTTTAAAAAGAACTTCCTGATGAAGGACATCTAGTCCAGTCGAACATGTCATTGGTCCTCTGATTTAGCTAGGGTGGCTTCCTCCTACCAACCCTCACAGCTGCCAGGATGCAGCGGTAAACCATCCTAGGAGGCTCCCTTTCTAGCCTTTGATTGTGAGGCAGTGCATATCCTGTCTTTCCATCTTCTGTCACGCTTATATGACTGAACTTCTTTTTCTCCTTTGACCCAAATGAAACACGTGAGTGTGCAGGACCAGGCTATCAGCCAAGGGTCAGGTAGAGAGGTAGAGAGGTAGAGAGGTAGAGAGGTAGAGAGTCTTGGGCTCCCGGTCCACAGCCACTGCCCATTCTGCTGCTGGTCTGTGTTTGCTGAGTCTCTTGTTTACTGATCCAGTAGGAATTTTTAGGAGCCAGGCTCTCTACCTTTGTGGTGCGGTGACCCGGGGAAAGAAAGACGAATTCGTAAGAAAGTAGAAAGTGAGGTTTGAGAGGTGGCTCTGTGGTATGTATATCCACAGGTCTGAGCGTCAGGTCTGAGCAGTTTACTGCTGACCCAGTGGGGGAAAATGCAAACCACAAGTGGATTCAGCCCAGTGACGCCTACCGACCATGTGTGAGGCCTCTCCCTGCAGAGCTGTTGCTGCTGCCTTAATAGGAATTGGAGAGGGAGGGTGGTGGTTCCGGAAGATGAAGATTTAGCAAAGCTTCAGAACGCGCCAGCAACACAGATCAGTCGGTCTTCTGTCTGTCTTTGATCTTGTACGAATGACTTAGCAGCGATTATTGTTTTGGGAAGCTCACCCTGAAATTTAGACTGCAGTTCTAGAGACTGTAGTCTGCTCATTTATGTGATTAACCAAGTCTCTTCTCATCCTTGCAGAAGCACGGGCGTTCCGTCCCCCCTCTCCCCAATGCCTTCTCCTGCCAGCTCCATAGGGTCCCAATCAAGTGGTGGCAGCAGTATGGGGAGTGTCGGGGTGACGGCCACCGTCAGTACCCCGGTCTCCATCCAGAACATGACTTCCTCCTACGTCACCATCACATCCCACGTCCTTACGGCCTTTAGCCTTTGGGAACAGGCCGAGGCCCTCACAAGGAAGAACAAAGGTAAGGGATGGGCGGTCTCCGAGGGAGCGCTCAGTGAAGGTGGAGGGTACACTCTGTCCCATGAAGCAAGAGCCATGGAGAGCTCTCCACTTCTGCTTCATAACCTGGTTGCAGGTCTTCCTGGGTATGATGTCAGCTAGAGGACAAAATCTGAAGCCGAGGTGTGCTCTGTCCCTTGATTCAGCACACTGGGGACGAAGCAGCTCCTATCCGAGGCATACAGCATAGCAAATGTTACCGAGACGCATTAGGAGGAGAAGTGGGGCCTCCCAAGATTTGAGTCAGGGGTAGTGACTGTCTAGTGTTTTGGCCAGTGCCCACTAAATCGTACACACACCAGGTGACTGGTGAACGCCATTAAGTTTTCTTCCTGGTTGGAAGGAAGCAGCCTGCTGGCTGGAGCTCTAAATTCCCCCACGGCCTCTCTGCCTTCTTTGAGAACTAATTACGCCTTCCCCTCTGCTCTCATGGTGCACAGTGCATCAGTTGGACACTTGAAACATACCAGCCACTGTACTAGTCCTGAGTTATGGATTTAACTTGGAAGGTTCCTGACTTTTTTATTTTATTATTATTATTATTGAATATTTTATTTACATTTCAAATGCTACCCACTTTCCTGGTTTCCCCCCTTCCCGGAAACCCCCTAGTTCCATCCTCCCTCCCTCCCCCTGCCTCCATGAGGGTGTTCCTCCACCCACCCACCCGCTCCCGCTTCCCTGCCCTCAATTCCCCTACACTGAGGCATCTATCAAGTCTTCATAGGTCCAAGGGCCTCTCCTCCCACTGATGCACCACAAGGCCATCCTCTGCTACATATGTAGCTGGAGCCATGCACACTCCTTGGTTGATGGCTTAGTCCCTGGGAGCTCTGGGGTGAGGGGGGTCTGGTTGGTTGCTATTGTTGTTCTTCCTATGGGGTTGCAAACACCTTCAACTCAGAAAGTTCCTGACTTCTAGTCTAGTGGGGGACTGTGAAGAATTAAGCAGAACTCACAGCAGAGTGTGTTGGCTGAGGCACAGAGTGTGGTGGGGGTACTGTCTCTGGACTATCTGTGTTATCGTTTTAATTTGATCCCGTGCACGTACTTACTCGAGTTTGATTTGGATTCTGTTGCAGAATTCTTTGCTCAGCTCAGCACAAAAGTGCGTGTGTTGGCCCTCAACAGCAGCCTGGTGGACCTGGTGCACTACACAAGACAGGGCCTGCAGCGGCTAAAACAGTCACCCAAAGCTCCCTAATGTAGGCTGGACTGACGACTGTCAGATCAGAATGTCAGTACTCAACAAGAGAAACACCAGAGAGATGGCCAGGATGCTTGTCCACATAAACTCACAACAGCTGTGTGGTCATTGGTCAGCATTGGTCAGCTGAGCAGGTGCTGGAAGATGACCTTGCCTTTGCCAACAGGAGGACAAGGACCATGGAGCCCCACTGGCATATGAATGGTCTAGAAACATTTCTGGGTTTTGTTTTTTTTGTTTGTTTGTTTGTTTTTGTTTGTTTTTTTCTGTTTGTTTGGGCGATAGGATAAAAATTGCAAATGAGAGGAAGAGAAGCAGTTTCAAGTCCATCAGCAAAAACTCTTTGTCATCTCAGAAGCCATCCTAGTTCGCGTCCAGAAGGAATTTTTTTTTTTTTTAATAATAATAATTTCTGGTGAAGGGCTTTAAAGATTTTGTTCTCTTTTCAAGTTTTAAAGGAAAGGTTGTTTGATACATTCTGATGGCCATCTGTGGAGCACACCTTGTGAAGGACTCCACTGCACCCCCTTCCTGCAGGGAAGGGGCTCTGATGACAGAGTACTGACATTTTCCAGAATTGAAGGGGACACCCCCACTCCCCAGTGTGCTGCACATGGTCTAGCTCTGGTCTCTCCTGCTGTCCTGAGAAGCATCCCTGGTCAGTCCTCTAGGGGAGTGGCAGCATTTGGATCCGGGTTCTATCTCACAGTCTTCCCCACATCCCCAGAGGCCTAACACTTCCTCCTGACACACTCCACCAAAAGGCCTGGCTAAGCAGCATTGACCTTGGGCAAACACAGGAGCCTCGAGTTGACTTGGGGCTGTAGGCAGGTGCGCCTCCTCGTGTCTGCTGGAGCTGGAGTCCTGTGTACTGACAGTGCTGTGGCTACCCTGTGTATCAGTGAGCGAAAGTGAAAGTCTTCCTAGAGAGCTTGTATTTTTCTGCTACAAGTATTTTATATTTATAGCAAAACTCAGCTTTCCAAAGCCCTTGGCTATCCAGGGGGCATTAGCTCCTGGAGAGGATGGGGAGCTTGGGGAGCTTGCGGGGGGGGGGTAGGATTAAATTCAACTTTAAAAAACACCCCACTATCATACACCTTCAGTCCAGACCATCTTCTCAGGTATCGTGACTTGATGAGGTTGAAGAAGACCTGTGACCTTCCCAGGCTACACCCCATCCACATTAGACCAGGTTCACTTAGATGGGAAGTGAAGAATGCACTCAGAATTCACACCTGCCTGTAAACACAGGCCTTTCCTTGAGACTTCAAGGTTACTACTGGAATACTCTCAAGTGTTTTTCAAAAGCCAATTCTTTTTATCCCTTCTGGAAAGAAAGTAGAATTTGCACATGTTCACCATGGAGGTGTGTTACGGCTTACCCTGCCTCTGCTTCCTGCCAGCCATGCTAGTATGTGTGCATCTGGAGATTAGTGGAGACGGGAGACCCATCTTTCCTTAGTGATGATGTCTGTGGTCCCCTGTGGTAGCATCAGGACTTTCTTGGTACCTTGGTTAAATCTACACCGGGTCTCTAGGTGAGTGTCATACCTGGTTTTCAAACTGTCCGTGATACTCCTTGGTCTTCTCAGCCTTCTCTCCTGGTTTGAATGAAGCCAGAAAATGGCTATCTTACACATATCTGAGTATAGACCAAGACGGTGATCCAGCTAAGCCCTTTTCTTTATTTGATGTTCTGGCCTACTGACGTTTTTTGCCAGAGCACGTGTACATCCTGCCAGCAGGTCACTGAGCCACTTGCCTGGACAGAATCAGCCAGTGTAGGAAGAAGAGGCAGCCTCATTCTTTAATGGGTGTATTTTCTCCTCAGCTCTAAATACTACAGTTTCATTTGTACCTTGAAAACCAGTGCAGTTGGACGGGATTCGTTCGTGCCAGTTTGGTCTGTAGCTATTGCACTGCTGGTCTTCCCACAACATTGTAGCTAGAGAGCATGAGCCTGTCTGCCTTCTTCAGAGGAAAACCCCAGGGCTGCTTCACACTGCTTATTGTAAAACCCGAAGACCCAAATTTTGCACCATCTGCACAGTTCACTGTGTGCTTAAACTTCCCAGAGGCAAATTTTCCCCTGAGGTGATTATTTTGGGAGGGCTATAACATTAGCCCATTAGAATATCGGATATTCTTATAACCATGAAAGAGCACCCGCCTTATGGGGGGGGCAGCATTTAATGAATGAGTCTTCCATTTGCCACTACAGAGGGTGTGTGGCCCATCTGTCTGCAACACAAAGTAGAACAACACAATAACGTTTTTCTCTTTTGGAAATTAAAATTAGATACATGTAAAAAGCCCTGTTGGCATGTCACTAAAACAGGTTGCCCTTGGTTAAGGTGCCAAGAGCGCAGACCACATGGCAGTAGGGGGGAGCAGGAGGGCCCAGCAAGTGCTTGCCAATGGTCCCTTACAGAGTGACATTTATTTTGTAGAGGTTCTGACAAATGTCTATCCATTCCCTGGACAACCTGAACTACCACCACCCAGCCCCATCTGTAGGAAGTTTCAAACAGGCTCTTCCCCATCTTAATTGAAAATGTGCCTTTACTGTGTTGATGTTAGGGACAGGACCTTAAGTCCTACGATTCCTGTTTGGTAACTTATAAAAGGACTTGTGCTCTTGAGCTGTGGTCTCTGATGCAGAGGTCAAGAGATTCAGCTAGACATATTTGTGCCTTTGCTGACCAAACAAATTCTGAAGTTATGCTGTTTGTTTTGCCGTGGCTTTGAGTGGTTTCATGGGTTTTATATGTTTACTTTCCTGCTTTGTGAAGTTTGAGGTGAGTTGGGCTTAAAAAATATTATATATATCTAAGATCTTTCCATGCCTCCTACAGATTTTCTTTTTCTTCTTAATGACTTATTTCCCCCAACACTACGAAATGTCTTTGAAAATTTACCACTTCATCTGTTACCTTCTTCACCACTGGTTACTATTTAAATCTCCTCAGAATGTTTTGGGGGCTCCTTTCTAAAACACAGAAGTGTAGGTTTTTCTCATTGAAGAATGAGCTACGGAGATGCGAGGATCGGTTTTTGATGCCCCCCTCCCTGCCTCTCTCCCCTGGTTTTGGCTTCTTTGAAACTATTGGGTAAGAGGACTTTTCCTGTGGAAGGGAAGTGTTGGGATTTTGGTATTTCTGCCAGGCGATCCTCCCTATGCAGTCCAATTTCCCACTTACTGAGAGCAGCTGTCTGGTAGCCATGCTCTCACTGATGTATTTCTTTGAGCGACTGTAAAATTTCCTGGTTCCTTGGGGGTAAATCACACTCTGTTCTGTTCCGCTGTGCGTCAGACATCAGCAGTTACTGTGATGGGCAGAGAAGTGCCTCTTTCCCTACCTAAGAGGGAGCCGGAGGACAGGAAGGAAGCCTAGAGCTCTCTGCAAGCCTGTATATTGCTACATCTGTCCCCATAGGACGCCAGATTAAGGCCAGCGGCAGGCAAGCCGGGCTGCACTGTTGGGCCGGGGCGGGGCGGGTGCAGTTGCTGACCTAAGGAAGATGTACTCACTTTGCTTAGGTGTTTTAGCAATGCTCAGTACAGGCAGTATTACATTTGCCTTTCGTTCAGGCCATGACATGTATTGCTAAGAACTGCACATCCTCATGATATCATGGGTACACTGTTCATGGTGGGGTGTGTCCATGTGTGTCCCGAATTTTTAATTTTTTTCTGAATGTGATCATGTTTTGGATGATACCTGAGCAGGGTTGCCTTTTTTTTTATTTATTACCATTATATATTATATTATATATTATATATTTTCTTTCTTAAAATGTTAGAAGAAAGTCAAATCTTGGTATTAAAATTGCTTTAAAAAGGAATATGTTGTCAAGGTGATAATGAAAATCACTGGTCTGCCTTTAATGAGTTTTTCTTTGATTGATCAGCACAGCGGCTGTGTGTGCAGGCTGGGGAAGCAGCCAGGCTCCCAGTGACAATGCGCAGTGCAAATACGGGGAAACACCACAGATTTTAAAAATCAGCATCAGCAATGGAACCGCAAACCTGGGGCTCCTGTGAATAGGGTTTTTCTGCCTCGTGGGATAGTCTGAAAGGGGGCAGACATGATCCATCTGTGAGAGGTTTTTTTTTGTTTTTTTTTAAAAAGAAAATCTGCAAAAGATCTTTCCAAAGATGATGTGCCACCGATCTTTTGCTTTTCTCTGTAACAAGGACTAAGTGCTGTCTTAGAAAATGTAATTGACTTGTTCATCTTCACAATCTTTCCTTTCCACAAGATCAAACTGTAGGAAAAAAAAAAGATATTTAATAAAAAGTTAGAGAAATCATTGGAGTTGAACCTGTGGCTTTTATTTTGTTCAAATGAGATGAGTCTTGTTTGTTGAGCCAGGGTCTGTCTGGAGCTCAAGCTGACCTCGCAAGAGTGAAATGTGAACTGCCCTTCAAAATTGCACCGGGGCTGTGAAACTCAGAGTTAAAACACAATTCTTTAGGATTGACTTCAGAACTGATGGGCAGACTGACCACCCCATACTCAATGGGAAGAGTTGATGCTTACTTTATAAACACCAGGCTTGCTTTAGTAACCTCTCAGGCACTGGGTAAGTGGCATCCCAGGAGTCCGGGAGCTCCGGCTGTCCAGGGCGATGCTAGGGCCCCAGGGTCCTTATCAGTATTTACACCCGTATCTGAAGGCACACAGTTTACGTAGGCACTGATCAGCCTACTGACAAGCGTTTCGGGTGCTTCCGAGTTCACTTTCTTTGCCATGGTGTGTGACACCCTTCAAAGGACAAGGTAGGGTCTTACTTCAAACTGTTTTATTTCCTTCTCTCCTTTCCTGAGGCAGACACTCATATGAAGATGTGGGGTGGTGGCTAGGAGCCCTTGTCACCTGACACTGGGTCTCCCCATTCACATTGTCTAGGTTTTACCTGAAGAGACCCTGGTGCTCCCTGCACGCCTGCCATTCAGGACACTGGTGCAGATGCCTCTCCTGAAAGGGTGTGGTGGATCTGAGGCTGCCTGGCAGTCTCCACCCTTCCCTCTCCACCTGTGTAAGCCAGAAGGTGGATGAAATGGGGAGCAGCCTTTGGTGTTGACTTTAATGAACCTCCAGAGATTAGAGAGGAGTCAGGGACAGTGAGTGGGATGGCTCAGTAGGTGACGATGGCACTTGCCGCTAGGCCTGACAGCCTGAGTTCAAGTCTCTGGGTTTCACATGGTGGAGAAAACATGGAAGTGGTCCCGTGCCCCACCCCCACCCCACCTAACTAAACTTTTTAATTAAAAAAGCCACCAACCTAGTTTCTAAGGTAATAATGTGGTAAAGAGAAAGAATATTTTAAACCTGGGCTCAGGCTGTTCTTAGTATGCTAACGGACACGAAATAAATACAAATTTTATCAGCCAGTTTTGAAGCTAGGCTTCTCCTTAGGGCTAGGTTTCCCAGATGTAATGTGTACAACTGGACACTAGATGGCAACAGTTTCTTTTGGTGTTAACCACAGTGACCCTTAACATCATGTTGAAAGAATTTAATCAAAGGTAATGATGGTAAGGTTGAAAGGAATTTGCAAAACTAGAAAAATTTGTGTTTCTGTGGGAATATTATGATGTAACCTCTTTGCATGACAGTGTATTAGTGTCTTAAAAAGTTAAAACCGGCCAGGCGTGGTGGTGCACGCCTTTAATCCCAGCACTTGGGAGGCAGAGACAAGCAGATTTGAGGCCAGCCTGGTCTACAGAGTGAGTTCCAGGACAGCCAGGGCTATACAGAGAAACCCTGTCTCAAAAAACCACAAAAAACAACAACAAAAAGTTAAAACCCAGTTAAACCCCAGAATTTCTTTAGAAGCACGGGGCGGGGGGGGGGGGGGGGGGGGGGGGGGGGTGGTGGTGCGGAGACATCAACATTCACAGAAAAGCTGGGCCGCTTCCTGAGTCAATGGGAGTGGCCAGCAGACAGCATGGCCTCAAGGCACCTTGAGGACAGTGTCTCACAAGGACTGTGAGAGCAAACTCTGTCCCACCACAGCAAGGAGACACAAGAACTCTGTGTCCCATCATGCCCCATGCCTGTTTGTTCTCTGGCCTTGAGCTTGTGCTCATGTTCACAAGCAGGCAGAAAGTAAGAATAGCACTGTGAGAAGTGAGCCACTGGATATTTGGATTATCAGCTACTGAGTGTGTGTGTGTGTGTGTGTGTGTGTGTGTGTGTGTGTGTGTGTGTGTGTTAGAGTGTCAGTGTGAATGGCTGTGTAGGTGTGAGGGTAAGTGTGTTTGTATGTGAATGAGTATGAATGTGTGTGTGTGCATGTGAGTGTGTGTGTAATGCCCCCAAGCTTTAAAGAAGACAGAATCAAAGTATTCAGCAAAAACAGCCAAGAGCAGGCAAGATGGCTCAGTGGGTGAAGACACCTCCTGTCAAGCCTGTGCCCATATGGCAGAGAAAGAACTGGTGTCTGCAAGCTGTCTTCTAACCTCCATACTCCTGCTATATGCACATGCATGCATACACACACACACACACACACACACACACACACACACACACACACTCACACGCACATACATTCCCTGGGAAAGGAAGAAAGAGGGGAATAAAATAACCTGGAAGTGAAAGAACATGCGTGGCCCACAGCTGCAGTGCTCAGAAGAGAAAAGCCCAAATCTGGGTCACAAACTGTATTAACTATGCTAGCAGGACACACTCAAGGAAAGCCATGTCTACATACACCATGAAACACTGCACCATGACAGAGGCAGACTTAAAAACCTCAGATGTGCAGGAGACAGGAAGAGCAGAGTCCACAGAGAGACGCATTAGACAGTGGTCAATGGAAACAAGGCACCAACAGAGTGCAAGTCACTCCTGGGTCCCCACAAAAGCGTGACCTAGAGCGGAAGCTGGCAGGGTGGTAAGTAAGGGTAAACCAACAAGCCTGAAGCGAGATTCCACGGCAGCACCCACCAAAGTAACTTCCGGAAACACAGAAAATGGTCAAGGTAGAAACATCTCACCTACAAAAAAGGTCAGGATCCAAGAAACTGCGCGAGGAAGAGGGAGCCCAAACGGCAGTGTAGACACGCACAGAGAACTTCCAGATCAACGTGGCAGTGTAGGCGCCCATAGAAAACATCGGGAAATGAGAATGGCTGGAGGGAAAGCAAGCCACTTTATAAGTCAAGGGTGCGGACAGTTTGGTGTGGTGATGCATGCCTCTAATTTACAGCACTGGGGATGCTGAGGCAGGAGGACTGCTACCCTGAGCTACACAGTGAACTCAAGGTCAGCCTAGGCTACATAGCAATGCTTTCTCAAAAAACCAAAATAAAAAGTGCTTCTGGAACAATGGTGATGATATTGGCGATATTTCTGAATTCTTTTAACACCATATGCTACAGGAGCATTGAAGATACAAAATCCTTTAAAGGCTCTCGGAACCACAGCAACCCCTGTGTGGACCGGACTCTCCAGACCAGAGTTCCAGGGCTCACTAAGGGAGCCAACCTGAGAAAACTGCCTGGAAATGGTACAGTTCGGCCTCCTTCAACAGCAGGTGAGACAAGAGAGGAGAATTGGAACAGCTCCTGGGCACCACTGATACTATGTAACCAGCCAAGACTGTGCATGCACCACTGATACTATGTAACCAGCCTAAGACTGCGCATGCACCACTGATACTATGTAACCAGCCTAAGACTGCGCATGCACCACTGATACTATGTAACCAGCCTAAGACTGCGCATGCACCACTGATACTATGTAACCAGCCTAAGACTGCACATGCACCACTGATACTATGTAACCAGCCTAAGACTGCGCATGCACCACTGATACTATGTAACCAGCCTAAGACTGTGCATGCACCACTGATACTATGTAACCAGCCTAAGACTGCGCATGCACCACTGATACTATGTAACCAGCCTAAGACTGCGCATGCACCACTGATACTATGTAACCAGCCTAAGACTGCCTAAAGCTAGGCATGGTAATTCACCCGTGCCCCTCGGCACCTGGGAGCCCCAAGCAGGATCACAGTTAGGCCAGCCTCAACTACAGACATCTTGTCTCAAACAAGGGCTGAAGATGGGGCTCACTGGGAGAGTAAGCAAGGCCTAGGTCTGACCGCAGATTTGCAACCAAACAAACCCCAACTTACCATGAAATCCCAGGTAACAGAACCGAGAAGGGAAGCGGATATCTCAACATACACTGCTTAAAACAGACAATGACCAAAACCTCAGTGTGCACACATAACACACACACACACACACACACACACACACACACACACACACACACACACACACGAGCAATACGAAGAACCAAAGAAAAGATCTTGCTAGTTTGCTATGGTAAACTAATGATACACTAAACACTAGCCTGTCCATGAATATATTTTCTCTCTCTCTCTTTCTCTCTCTCCCCCCTGTAATTAAAATTGCAGATATGTCAAAGTGAATGTTAACAAAAGCATTCCATGCAAAGCTTGTGTCAGCAAATGACAGTGTCTTTGTCTTGTCTCCTGTTACTATGAAGACATACCCTGACCAGCACAAGCACCGTGTGCACACACAGACACGAATAAAGGAAACGCCATTTGGTGGGTAAGCAAAGGCGACGGCAGCCTGTGTTGTTGGGAGCCTCTCACGCCTCCCTGGCCAGCACCTCTGAGGGAGGCATCTTAGGCTTTGCATGGTGATTTTCATTTAGGAGCACAATTGTCCATCCATGCAGGTAATTCCAAACTTTTCCAGTTATATTTTAAAGTTAGCTGAGAGCCGGGCGTGGTGGCACATGCCTTTAATCCTAGCACTCGGGAGGCAGAGGCAGGCGAATCTCTGAGTTCGAGGCCAGCCGGGTCTATAGAGTGAGTTCCAGGACAGCCAGGGCTACACAGAGAAACCCTGTCTCGAAAAACCAAAAATAAATAAATAAATAAAGTTAGCTGAGAAGTGAGTCTGCACAGGGCTTTTTCTTACATCCTTGGTTTTAGTTAACGCACCCACTCTTCCTCTGTCCTGTCTCCCATCCAATCTCCCTTTCAGTCTATTGACCTGCAGTAACCCTCCTCTGCCTCTTCCCTCCTACCTGTAGTCTACCATCTCCCAATTGTAGTGTGTAATTGGCCTACGGATTCCTACTCCTGCCACTGGCTTAGTTTTCCCCTCACATCAGGTTCTTCCACATCCGTGTGCCCCTCCCTGCTTAGGCATGGAAGGTGGGATGAAAGGACAAGTGCTTCCTTCACTTGAGTCCTGGTTTTCAAAACCAGCCTGGCAACCCAGAGTGAGACCTCACTTACATTTTTCACTTATAACCTCACCATTTGAGCCGTCTCACACCGGAAGTGCTGTTAGTGTCTGAGGATGGAGATTTGGCATGTCAGGTGACCGCTGTCTAGTAAAGATTAGCGTGGAGTACACCCAATGTGATATCAAGGTCCTCAGCCAGTGACTACAAGTGTCCAGCCATCCAGTAGACGAGAAGCTGACAGCAGCCACGCTTCAAGACATTTTCCACATTCGGCTAGATGGAGTGAATCGGCCAAGTGTTATGCTTTGAGGGTTGGCTGAGATACAGCCAGCTAGACTAGAGAGCACTGGTCTGGCTAAACCTGCTCGCAGGCTTGCACAGAACACATTATACTAGCAAGCCTGTGTGTGCTGTTTAACATCCCTAAAGAGCTCACCTCTGGAGGTGAAGTTACATCCACTCCTGCTTCAAAGGACGTTTACCTCAGCATGTCTTCCAAGACCCCCTTGTCCAGGGTTGGGCTGCTCCTGTGTTCCCTGGCCCTGTGAGAAAGGGGAACAGCAGGCCCCGAGGGCTGTGACAGCAACAACAAGTGAGGAAGCTGTTCAACCTGGTCCTGAACACAGAGGGAAGTCATTTTGGGTTCCTTCCTAATGCAAGAGACTCAGCTACTGCTTGCTTATCCCATGATGTGAAGATGCCTGGGTGGGAACAACCAATGACAAGCCCTGCCCAGGAGAACATACCTGCCCGGGACCCTCCTCACAGGCCAGCTGCTCCAGCCGACTGTCTGGGTGTGCAGGGCCCCTCCAGGGCTTTCCGCTGGATGGTATAGGAGTCTGGTCTGATGCTCTCCTGCCTTTCTCCTACTTTCTTTCTATTCTTTTATGTATCCCACTTGCTGAAGTCTACTTAAACGCACTCATTTGAAAGAGAAACCACAGTGATCATGGATCACTCTCCATACAAAACACCCAACAACAGGAAAAAATTGCCCAATTTGGGAAGTTTAAAATCTGCTTCATGAAAGATGAGGACACCAACATGGTTTTGTTTTATTTAATGTGTCTGGAAGGCACTGGGCCAGGGTTAAGCTCCTCGGTGCCCACGTGATGCCAGGCAGGTGAAGCAGGCTGCCTGTAACTCTAGGACTCTGGAAGTAGAGACAGGAGATCTCTGGGACAAGGTGACTCCTCAGACTAGATATATAGATTAGCTCTGGGTCCAACTGAGAGCCTGCCTCAGTGAGTAAAATGGACAGCAGTCTAGGGGGACTTTGATGTGAATCCTGTGACTTCACAAGAATGTGAACACGTGTGCACATGGACTCACATGTATAAAACACACACACACACACACACACACACACACACACACACAATGAAAACCTCCTATGTCACAGTAGGATTATCAATATGCTAGGCTTCAGATTATCTGTAGAAATATTCAATAAAGTATCAATTAATACACTGGAGGACATTAAACAATGAAAAGACTAGTAGTTTCCATTTTTTTCTGTTTTTACCAACAACATATTTTATTGATTAATGACAAACTTGAACTAATCAAACTATACTGCAGAAAGGAATTTTGTAAAAATCCATTCATGTCCTGATAATAAATAAATTCAGCTTTGTACAATTAGAAAAACCAAGACAGTGACAAATGACAGAGTAAAGAGAAAATGGATCCTTGCTCCAAATCCAACGACAAACCCAAAGAATGAAGTTAAAGGAGCCTCCACATTCCCCTTCCTAGGTGGACATGGGCTTCACACATCCTTCTGTCTTTTCACTGGGCGGTACACTAATGCTGATCTCGTTCACTGGGCGCTGCACTAACGCTAATCCACAGTCATCCCAACAGATTCTCCCATGTGGGAAAAGAACAGCAGCCATCACACTTGGTGAGGAAGCCAGCACGCCGTGTCCTGTAGTTCTGAAACTCGAAATGGAAGCGAAGGCTCTCTTATAGACACTAATATGGTTTCAAGAATGTCTCAGAAACACACAAACATTTTCCTACTTCATAAACACCCAAGAACTGAAAGTCACCATCTAGAGACAAAAAGCAAGACATACATTCATCAGCACCGTGTAGAATGATCCTCAAGGGAGCAGGCCTTAAGTTCTCATGTTGATGAGCGGATTTCTCTCTCCTCTGGGGAAAAACCTACTGCCTGAAGTTAGTTTCTTCAGGAAAAAGAATAGATGAAACTCATTAAATTACATTTTATTCATCAAAATAAACAGCTATTTTAAAGTTTGGCACTACATCAAACATCTCTCAGAGCAAGAATGGGTTCACAGATAGGCTGCTTCTGGCCCGCTCCACTGTATGCTGAAGCAGGAAACAGCTCACTTTTTGACTAACAACTCTCACCCATCAGTCCACAGATGTGTATTCACAACAGCTGACATTCCAAGATAGTAGCTGCAGTCACAGTCAAAAGGCCTGTTGTCTTCCTGTCCATCCTTGTTGCTGGGGCTTCATCACATACAGTCAACCACATTAGTGGACCCGTGACCCACGTCTCGGATCTGGCTAGTTAAACAGTCACACACAGCCACACCAGCACCAGCTCGGCAGTGAGACACAGGTCCGACCAGCTCCCACCTGGAGAGACAGGACAAGACTGTCATCACAGAGCACAGGGATCCCAACCAAAGTCAACACTCAGGACTTCGGGGCTTTCTTAATCAATTAATTTTTACAACCCGACTTTTGTTCCCCTTCCTGCGCCCCTCCCAGTTCTTCCCACACCCCAACCATCCACTCCCCCTCCCTTTCTCTTCAATCAGACATGGTATCGCAAGCTGCAGTAGGACGCGACGCCTCCGGTCTTGTTCAGGCTGTTGAGGGAGCCCAGTAGGAGGAGAGGGTCCCAGTGGCAGGCAACACGGGTGCTGGACTTTATCTTCGGCATGTGTAAACGGGCAAAGCCCAGCTACAGATGTAAGGTTTGCTGCCATATCCACTGAGAGAGAGTGAGGGCTAATGAAGAGCCCAGCCTTACTGCTGTGGGGCATCTCACTAAGGAGATGCAGCGTGAGTGCACTCACTTGTTCAGCACAGGGTCAAACGCCTCCACGGTGTTTAGGTACGCGTTGCCATTGTGACCGCCAACTGCGAAGATTTTGCCCATGACTGTGGCGATCCCTACGCCACCCCTGGGAGTGGTAAGTGCCGCCACGTAATCCCACTTGTTACTTCGAGGGTCGTACCGTTCCACTGAACTCAAAGGGGAATTGTCGTCAAAACCACCTACAAAAGCAATATTTAAAAATGGCGTTGAATTTCATAAAACCTGACAACTAAATCTCAACTCATCAGCTTATAAAGCTCCAGCTTTTATTAGGCCTGATAGTATACACGTTTAATCCTAGCACCTGGGAGGCAGAGACAGGGCCTGTGAAGCTCCATCGTGAGTTTGAAGCTAGCCTGCCTGTGAGTTTCAGAATAATCAGGACTACATAGAAAAACCCTTTCTCAAACAAAACACGACAAAACAAAATCAAACCCTCAAGCTTTTAAAGTTATTTTAGAATGATTTAGAGAAGAAAAAATTACCTTACCATCTCTCTACTACCAACAACTACAGTTTTCTATAATAAAACTCCATATAATCAGTATTGCACTTTTAACAGTAGGCTTAAAAATCTTTTTTTTTTCTCACCAGGCAGTGGTGGCGCACGCCTTTAATCCCAGCACTCGGGAGGCAGAGGCAGGCAGATTTCTGAGTTCGAGGCCAGCCTGGTCTACAAAGTGAGTTCCAGGACAGCCAGGACTACACAGAGAAACCCTGTCTCAAAAAACAAACAAACAAACAAACAAATAAAGTCAGTTGGGGAGGGGGGAGGGGTGATAAAAAGAATAAAGTCAGTCAAGTAAAACTCTTCTGAGGTTAAAAAAGAAAATAAAGTAAAATTCACTAATTTTGGATTTTTGGCAAACGCTTATCACAGTCTGATCAGAACGTAATTCTCTCCCTCATACTGTAAGTCTGTCACTGATCATGCTAACATGGAAGATTGGGTTTTAGCAGCTACATTCTCCATAGCCTTTGTTTTTATTGGCTGTTTTATCGCCATAGGTAATGAGACAGACTTCAGTGCTGGGGACACAGCTCAACACTAAAGTACTTGCCTACCACACAAGAAGCCTTAGTTTAGGGTCAACCCTTAACAATGAAAAGCAAATTGAGACAGAGAAACAAAACAGAATGCAGTTGGCCATTAGAGGTGCCGTCCGCCATCCTGTTGTCACACCGGCTATACCTGTTTTAAGGAGGATTTGAACGCTGGAGGTTGTTTGCTGTACCTTTCAGTGCTCGGGACTGAAGCCAGGGCCTCCTGCACGCCAGGTGAAAGCTTTGCCACTGAGCTGTCCCCAGATCCTGAGAGGGCTGTTCTAAGGCTCAGTCTGAATTGCTCTCTTTGTCACATCTGTTTCAGCTATAAAGTCCCAAAGGCTTAATAAGTGGTAGCACACCTGGTGCCCCTGTGGCCCACAGAGATGTGACACCCTGGGACACAGTGTGGCCTGCCATGTGACACCCTGGGACACAGTGTGACCTGCCATATGACACCCTGTGACACAGTTCGACCTGCCAGTGGTTTGGAGGTGTGAAAGGCTGCCACCATAGACTATAAGAACTTTGGTTCCCACATACTCCTCCATAGCATGTCCAGGGACCTGACTCTACAACTGACTCCTGCGCCATGGGTGCAGCTGCGGGTGGGGGTATTCTGTGTTATTTCTCTGCTTTTCAGGCTAGAGCACAGGCAGAGTCAGCATTACTTCTACTTCCAATATTTAGACAATAATACGAATGACACACTCTTACCGATACCTGCCCACAGCGCACTTCAGTGCACCCTACAATGTATACCATGTGCAATGACTCCTCTCAGCTGTTCCTTCTCTGTGAGGAACAGAGCAGCTTCCGAGTCGGATGTGCACTGTCCCTAACTCCTGAGACAATCCTGAGAGTTGGGCATTCCATCCCAGGCTCACAACCATGTAAGGCCCCACTATCGGGTACGGCACACTACGGGAGGCTACGCAGTCCTGTGCCATTCAGGAGCTGCAGCTGCCAGGGTACACAGCCTGGCTGCCTCCTTCCCAGTACAACATCAGTCCAGATTATTCTTTCGAATGTTAAGAATGTGAGACAGCACAGCTCTAAAAGTCCTCTAACTCAGCACCTCAATCAGTCAAAGAGCAGTAGAAAGATTAGCATATACACATCCTATGGAAAAGGCACTGGATTTATACATCCTATGGAAAAGG
>LR749532.1:3768434-3834308 GCA_902729485.2 Mus minutoides
GGATTTATACATCCTATGGAAAAGGCACTGGTTTTCTTCAAGTACTCAGTATACTTTGCTTTGGAATAAAATGGAAAAAAAAAAGATTTATTTTAGCAAGTCATGTTTATGTTTCTTCATTTACAAAAATATATATCTCATTTAAATACAAGTAGATTATACTTACTTTAAATATAATCTAAGTTTTGCATTTTGGATTTGTTTATTTTTTGAGACAGGGTCACACTACGCAGCCCTGGCTTGCCTAGACCTACTATGTGGAGCAGGGCAACCTCAAACTCAGGAGGCCCACCTGTTTCTGCCTGAGTTCTAGGACTATAGGCATGTGCCACCATGCCTGGAAGAAGTTTTAAATATGATGATTTAAATCAAGCATTAATGTCAAATGTAAGAATTCAAAAGCACATCTCAGGACTGATTCCACGAAAGGTTGAATGTGATAATGGTTTGTTGCTATGTTACTTTCTGTCATTTGTCATCAAGGGCCCTGACATATTAACTTAGAGAGAGAGCACACACTCACCAACAACATATAAACAACCGTGAAGCTCGCTGACACCGTTGCCGGCTCTTCGCTGACCCATTTCCTTCACTTCTATCCACTTATCCAGATGCGGGTGATACCTTTCCACACTGGATAAGGAGGCTACTCCATCATTGCCACCCACTGCGTAAACGTGGTTCTATGTGAAGAAAACAAAGCATGTGAGAGATTTCAGGTGGATTTCTCCATGGTCCTAACAGGTGAGCAGAATGTAGGAAAACCAGCGTTTCACCAACACTATGGTAGGCAGTGAATGCTGCAGCTGCTGATGTGACCCGGACTGTGCCGACCGTGGATGAGCCTGGTACCTCTCATGGGAAGGGGCTGCGTCACTTACTATTAAAGCCACAGAGCCAACGCCTCCACGGGGAGTGTTCATCGGTGCCACTGTGCTCCACTGGTCAGATTCGATGTCGTACCTCTCCACGTCACTGAAGCAAGTATTGTCATCTAATCCTCCAATTGCATATATTGGGCCCCCTAAAGAGGCCAAGGCAATTCCTCTCCTATAAAACAATTAAACATGCCTGAGTGTCTGAGTCTGTTTCAGGAAAAAGAAGAAATGTTTTATCAATGCAAGGCACTTCTGAGGATAATCCCCAAAGTCTATGCCTTGCACCCAGAGCTTTACACCTGTTAATGGGCTCCCTCGCCTGCACAGCTTACTGGAAACTTGGCTCAAGCCCTTTTTTTTCCCCCTCTTTTATTTTTTTCCTGAGAGTTGAGCCCAAGGCCTTGCTTGCATCTACGGCATGAACTCTACACACGAGCTTTATGCTAACCCTAAATTCAGAACAAATAATAATGCAAACCCCAAGAAAACAGTATAAAGAAAAAGTGTTCAATTAGTAAGTATGCAGTTATATAACTGAAAAATTATTGGGTTGAAAAGGAAACAGTCTGCAGTGGATTTAAGAAGCCAACTTCAGTTCTGAATGCATGAGGTTACTCTGTTGTAGGGTTTCATTAAAACACCACACAAAAGACCACTCATTTCTATCACAGGCTTTGGAAAATTGCCCTATTTCTGGTGGGCATTTATTTTTTCTTTTTTAAAAGGAAGACTTAGTCCCTACTGAAATTAATTCATTGTTATATGAACAATAAAAAAAGCTGAGCTATTCTTTTTTTAAAAAAATATTTATCTATTATTATATACACTGTAGCTGACTTCAGATGTACCAGAAGAAGGCATCAGGTCTCATTACAGGTGGTTGTGAGTCACCATGTGGTTGCTGGGATTTGAACTCAGGACCTCTGGGAGATCAGTCCGTGCTCTTACCTGCTGAGCCATCTCTCTAGCCCCAAGGTGAGCTACTCTAAAGCTGCTACAGTAGCCTTAAGACCTCTGAGGATAGAGTCTTCACTTATAGCTGGCTTTAGGACCCACCTCCCAGTAACACTGGGAAAGTAAGGCTCAGCCTCACCACTCCTTAAGCTTTCTGGTAAGGAGTGAGCATGGACAGTTCTGGCCCAGTGGGCATACGATATTCATCTGTCCCACAGGGCCTTCCTGTGCCTCACACTAGTCCTTTCTTAACGCAGTCTAGGCCAGCATTCCTGTTTACATCCTTCAACTTCTGTGCATCCTTGACTATGCTTCATTTTCAAACTGCAAACATGTGACTCTGTATAGACAGCTTGCATTAACTGCAAAACACACACCTAAAGTCTAGACGCTGACCAAGCCAGCGTGAGTATGGTGTGAGCAGTGCGGCTGCTGTCACAAGCATGGCACGGCACAGGAAGAGTGGTGTGACTGCAGCCTCCCCTGAGCTCCCCTCACTCCTTTGACTGTAACGACTGTATTGGAAACTCTATTCCTTTCCTTTGAGATCTGTCTCATACTGGCACCTGCCAACTAACTTACTCGATACAGAACATCTGCAAACCCGATCTCCCACCCCGTAGTCCTGGCATAACTGATGCTTGAGGATTGACATTATGACCTAGTTTGACATCGTTGTGAGGGTTTTGTCGACATGACATTTGGTCTGCTTGTTTTTGTTGCTGCCGCTGGCTGTCACTGTGAGGTGCTGGGGATTCAGCTCAGGACCTCTGGCATGTTTGGCAAGCACTGCATACAGACAGAGCTGTGTCTCCACCCTACTGCTTTCTGAGTCCTGATTTGGTCACATGATTTTAATTGCTCTTTCATCTCAGGATTTCGCAAGTTACTTTTCAAATCATTAATAAAAATGTACAAGAGGCTAAATTATTGAATCATGTAATCAACAATCTTTCCTTTACACAAGTTCCAATAATCAAAATATAGTTCAATTTATTATAGATAGAAATAAATATATTAACACTAATCTTAAAATTAGTAAAAAAAAAAAAAACAAAAATCAAGAGAGCCTTTTTCTTCTTTTTTTTTTTTTTGAGAGCCTTTTTCTTAATAAGATAATAATAAGCTTCAGTCATGATTAGTATAATAGTTGAGAGAAACAACACTACATGCATTTCCACTAAGATCAGGAATACTGTCATACCTGTTTCAATTTCTCTTCATACAGTATCAAATTATCAGCCAATAAAGGAGGTGCGTAAAACCAGTTAAAAGCCCAAGAATGTGCGAGGGGGGAGGGGTGGCTCAGTGGCCGAATGCACTTGCTGCTACTGCAGAGGACTGGGGTTTAATTCCTGGTAACCCATTAATAAACACCTGTAAGTCTGGCTCAGTGAGATCTGATGCCCTCTCCGGCCTCAGTGGGCACTTGCATGCATACACACAAACCAAACCAAACCAAACCAACCAACCAGCCTGTTAAAAAAAAAAACAAAAAACAAAAAACAAAAAAAACTGTATTGAGACACTGTGAAAGTTGGCAGTCCTGTCTCTAGCAATGCTCTCTGTATTTCTGGCATGACTCTAACCGTGAGGTGTGAACACACAAGGAGCTTGGGTGAGAGGCACACAGCAGGGCACACCTGGTATGGCGGCAGTCCAATCCAGGTAATTCTTGCTGTAGAGGGCTGCTCTATAGCAGTGGAGGATTTGAATAGCATCCCTGACCTCTTCCTACGAGGCACTAGTAGTTAACTCCAGCTGAGGCAATATAATCTTCAGCTGAGGAACCCTGATACCTGTAACTCGACTTTTTTTATTTTTTGGATAGCAAGTGTGAGGCCTGCCAGGGTGACATGAGATCCTGTCTCAACACAACACAACAAAGTAGAATACCAAGGGCTGATGAGGTGGCTGGGTCAGGAGGTAAGGGCACTCGACACCGAGCGTGGTGACCTGGGAGGAGACACTGACTTCTGCAAGCTGTCTCTGACCTCCACATGAAACTCCCTTCTCACCACCACATACAGAGATGAATGCAAAAGGGAATTTAAGTAAAATTAGACAAGCAAACAAAGAGTGCTACCAGATTTACAACTTTTCCGAGAAAAAAAAAATCGAAAATTGTTTCAAACAAAGAGTTTCAAAAAGAGCAGCAGGGCTTTTTACAGAAGAACAAGGTTGCCAAGATGGGTGAGCCACTGAGACCACTTTAGAAATGTGCATATGCGTGCATGTTTAAACGGTACACACGTGTGTGTGGGTGCTAGAAGCATCCACAGAGGGATGCTGGATCTGGGTTACAGGGGGTTGTAAGCTGCCCAGTGGAGGAGTGGGAACAGAACCTGGGCCCTCTGGAGGAGCAGCATACATCCTAACTGCAGAGCCACCTCTCTGTGCCTTTATGATACCATTCTTAAACACAGAAAACCCGTATAAAGCATCCACCTGGACGCATTCACAACGTGGGCTGAGAATGAGTTCCTCAAAGCCGAAGACCCTTCAACATAAGATTGTTCAGTTTCCGCCTTCTTTACCTGACACCGTCAATTCTAGAGGATTTGCTGGCTGACCCACCTCTTGGTGTTCATCGATGCCTTCATCATCCACTTGTTAGTGAGAGGGTCAAACATCTCCATGCTGCCCAGGTGTTCGTTCCCATCATGGCCGCCCACTGCGTACACCTTCCCTGCAAACAGAGAACTCTGTTTATCTGACTCCTAAGAGTGATACTCATGCTATTTACATGTAAACAGTTTATAACTAGAATGTCATATTAAATTAACTTTTTTTTTATGTTTTTTTTTTTTTTTTTTCCAAGACAGGGTTTCTCTGTATAGCCTTGGCTGTCCTGGAACTCACTCTGTAGACCAGGCTGGCTTCGAACTCAGAAATCCGCCTGCCTCTGCTGGGATTAAAGGCGTGCCCCACCACGCCCGGCGAATTAACTTTTAACATTGCTTTTTGTTCAAAACTGAGTTCATGTCACTGTAGTCAGTGAAAACCATGGAAGCTTTCACCACACACGCCTGTGCGAACAGCTAGTTAGGTTCTCTCAAATGCTAGCTTCTTGGGTTTCATCGAGTTTTATTGAGTAAATGAAGTCATTAATGCTGCCTTTAAAACAAGCCAATGAAATGGAAAAAAGGCTAATAGTAAATTATAAAGTAAGTATGAAACTGTTAATACAAAACGATCAACCTTTTTCTGAATAAAGCAGAAATGAAGAAAATGAGGAAGACTGTCCAGCTATATCCTCAGCATTTCCCTACACTGTATAGTTATGGAAATGAGGTTTTAAATCATTACTAAAAATTAATTTCTGAACCATAGAAAAATTGCTAGAAGGACTTTAAGAGTCAGCTTTTCCTAGTTCATTAAGAGGACAGGTGGTTTTGGGAATTCGGAGGCGGGGAGTGCTTGGTGCGGGGGCTGGCGAGATGGCTCAGCAGTTAAGAGAGCTTGGTGCTCTGTCAGAGGACCCAGCAGGATCCACACGGAGCTCGCAACAGTCTGGAACTCCACTTCCAGTGGATCTGCTGCCCTCGGCTTGCACCAGGTACACACATGGTACACATATATACATGCAGGCAAATCGTTACACACATTTAAAAAAAAAAACAAACTTCTTAAGATATATAAAAAGTAATTTAGGAGCGGGGAATGTGTAGCTCAGTTGGCAGAGTTCTTGCCTCTCACAGGGAGCTTGAGGCAGCTCTCAGTACTGTATATACTGTATATACTGGATATGGTGGAGCAGGCCTGTAGACCTGGCTCTTAAGAGGCAGAAGCCGAGGATCAGGAGTTCAAGGTCAGCCTCAGGTACACAGGGGCTAGAGACCGTCATTTACTAGAACTGATCCCAGGCTAATTCACAGGTAAATGAAATCTGCCTGTGAGACATACTTCTAGCCCTTGGTGGTTTGAAATGGGGTCCTGCCATGTAGCTCAGGCTGGCCTAAAACTAAAATCCTCCTGATCTGGTCTTCAAATGCTGGCGTTATAAGTATGTGCCACCATGCCCAGCCACAAGAATTTCACTTTCCCCTGCCATTCATGTTTTTAATCTATATACCAATATGCTAAGTTATATTACTAACATGCTATGTTAGTAATAGAAAGAAAGAAAATTTCTAAGTTCATGTTCTGTGATATGACCTTCCACAGCAGCAGACCCACCTTCCACAGAGATCACACCCACATGTCGCCTGCGGCTGTTCATTTCTGGTCCAAAGAACCAGCTGTTTTTGTTGATAGAATAGCATTCAATACTACGGAAGGGGTCACCAGATCCACCTCGACCTCCCACACAAAATAGCACACCTAAAAGGAAAGCCACAAGACGCAGATCAGTATCACAGCTTTTAAAACTTTATTCCTAATTAGTGTGGAGACTGATTATCAAATTCTGAGCAATGGTTTTTAAGAAAGAGGTGAGTTGTGAAATCTAATCTAATTCCCTTTCTGCCCCCTTGAACTTCCCAAAGAATCCGAGTCAACAGCTGCCTTCCCTTTTAAATCCCCATTCACTGCAAGTGTCCCGGCTTAAGTCCTAACAGAGTCATTAAAACTTTTTTTAATTTAGGAGAAACGACAAGCATAGTTGTATACTATAGAGAGGACCCCTGTCTCCACCACGGCTGTCTACCCCAACCAACCTCTTAATTGCTTCCCCACTGAATGCAAGCCCAGCACTGGATACATGGTTCACTTGTTTGGAAACCCCTTACTTTGGCATCTGGAACATCTGGGTCTCTCTGTTCTCATGACCCACCCATCCTCCCCTTTAGCGTCATCCTTTTGTGTCAAACCACCTGTGCTGTGGTGCTGTGATGGCGGGCACACCTGTGATCCAGATCTCGAGGCTGGAAGGCACAGGCTTCTGAGCCGGGCTTGGCCACCCTTTTCACACTTGGTGGTCACAGCAAAGCACAAGCAATACTCTGCAGACCAAGTTCATCAACACAGGCTGTGTGTCTGCACTTCCAACACCTATTCCAGAGCTCACAACACAGCCAGCATTTAATGTGTGCTGAGCGACCACGGAACACCCCTGCCCACTAACTCAAAACCTCTAATCGGAGAAGATAAAAGTTAGGCGTCCTAAAAGATTACATAGTCAAGTTTATAATAAACGAAAGTCAGTCAGCTGTACTGACAGTGGTGCCATCGTAATCCCAGAATGTAATCGTGTTCTTTGATAACACTGTCTCTAAGTAAGAGCTACACAGGTCACCTTCAAACATGCTATGAAAGAAAAAAAAAAAAACTAAAATGGAGGCAAAAATATCAGCATGCAAATCTTTTTCTCTGTTGTTACTGTGTGGTTTGGACAACTTTAGCCTAATTCTTAGTCCTCAAAATGGAGAAAAAACATCTATGTGATAAATGGCTGGCTCTTTTGTTAAAACCTACTCTGTGGGCTGGAGAGGTGGCTCAGTGGTGAAGAGCACCGACTGCTCTTCCAGAGGTCCTGAGTTCGATTCCCAGCAACCACATAGTCACGACCATCTGTAATGGGATCCCCTCTTCTGGTGTGTCTGAAGATAGCTACAATGTACTCATACATAAAATAAATCTTAAAAATAAAAAAAAAAGAAGCAGGGAAAAAACCCTACTCTGTAAGTTCTTATGACTATGTGAGACTATGTATATGAATATCTAGTATGTTCTGGCAGGAATCTAGCTTGCTGAGATGTTGAATTTAAATATGGATTTGAAGACCACTCGCCTCGTATGCACAAAGTGCTGGGTTTTATCCTCAACCCCAAATAAACAAGCAGAGAAAATAGAGAATGTAAAGAATTTAATCAAACATTTCAAATTCAGGAGACAGGATTCACAAAAACAGAATTCTGTAATAGAAAAAAATTTTTTTTTAAAAGACAGGTTTGGTCTGGAAGTGGCCATGTAGACTAGGCTAACATCAAACTCAAAAGATAAAATCCCACCTGCCTCTGCCTAAAAACAAGTGTTGGGATTAAAGACATAGCTGAAGGTGCTACCCGGCTGTAATGAAAACCTGCAATTCTATTTACTAACATAAGAAGAATTAAGTGACAGTCTTTCTCATGGCAAACCAACTGCTTAGAAGAACATCTTCAGGAACAGAGCGCTCACAGCCAAGCATGCCTTCTGTGCTGTGGTTGTCAGGCTAACCTGCACAGCACTCCTCGGTAACAACATAGAGGAGACCTCTCTCTATACAGGATTCCTCGGTAACAATGTAGAGGAAACCTCTATACAGGATTCCTCGGTAACAACGTAGAGGAAACCTCTATACAGGATTCCTCAGTAACAACATAGAGGAAACCTCTATACAGGATTCCTCAGTAACAACATAGAGGAAACCTCTATACAGGATTCCTCTTGCTTGCTGAGCTGCTAGACTTCACATATCTTCTCTGGTCCCCCAGGTACGGAAATAGACACGGTAAATACCTGAATCCCAGCACTTGGGAGGTGAAGGCAGAAAGGTCATGGGATCAAGGTCACCCTGTGTTACATGGGGATTTCTAGGATGCCTGGGTTTCACAGGGACTTCAAAGTCAGCCTGAGTTGCATGAGAACAACACATGCACATTCCCGTGCGAACACACACACACACACACACACACACACACACACACACACACACACGAACATAAACTATTTTCTTGGAGAAATACAGTCCAAAGTAATATTACCCAATGATAAGCTTCAATCTTCTTAAATGTAAGAGTCTTCGATTTTAAGAGCTTAGCACAGCCCTTCATACAAATGTTAGGTATGGTTTTTGTTTTTCTTTTGATTTGGTAAAACACAATGACATATGTTGAAATATGTAATGTATATCAAGCTGAATGCTTGGCACAATAATACAAGCCTTAAAGATCTACAGTCATTTCTGAGGAACACGTCAACACACAGACTACAAAGCAAATACCTAACACATTCCAACACAGTCCTTGAAAGGCACCAACAGCACCCAATTCTGCCTAAGGAATCAGGGAAGAGCTGGAAGGAAAGCTACTGCTTCAGGTTTTGTGGGACTTACATTCCTTTTGTAAAGACTGGCTTACTGATGTCAGGCACGTGGCACATGGCTGTGGTCGAGCATTCAGGAGGCAGAGGCAGGGCCATGAGTGTGAGGACAGCCTGAGCTACATGAGAGTCTACCTTATAAAACCAAACATCAAATCAACTTAGAAATTGGGTGTATTAGTGAAACTAAATGATTAAGAGTCATGAATACACACACACAACCTATTGACCAATCATTAAGATAATCAGACATGGGGCTAGCGAGATGGCTCAGCGGTTAAGAGCACTGACTGGGGCTGGTGAGATGGCTCAGCAGGTTAGAGCACCCGACTGCTCTTCCGAAGGTGATGAGTTCAAATCCCAGCAACCACATGGTGGCTTACAACCACCTGTAACAAGATCTGATGCCCTCCTCTGGTGCGTCTGAAGTCAGCTACAGCATACTTATGAAGAATAATAAGAAATGAATCCGTGGACCAGAGAGACCAACTGGAGCAAGCAAGGCTGTCCAGAGCGAGCAGAGCCGAACGGGACGGCCGGAGCAAGCGGGGCCAACCGGAGCAAGCGGAAAAAAATAAATTAAAAAAACAAAAGAGCACTGACTGCTCGTCTAGAGGTTCTGAGTTCAAAACCCAGCAATCACATGGCAGCTCACAACCATCCGTAATGAGATCTGATGCTCTCTTCTGGGGTGCCTGAAGACAGCTATAGTGTACTTACATATAATAAATAAATGAATCTTTAAAAAAAAAAAGGGGGGGGCTGGTGAGATGGCTCAGCGGGTAAGAGCACTGGACTGCTCTTCTGAAGGTGATAAGTTCAAATCCCAGCAACCACATGGTGGCTCACAACCATCCTTAATGAGATCTGGCGCCCTCTTCTGGAATGCCTGAAGACAGCTACAGTGTACTTACATATAATAAATAAAATAAAATAAAATAAAAAAAAGAAGATAATCAGACACTAGTTGTCTGACTATTACACTTGCGCATACATAACCCTCAGATATGTCAAATACCCTTTCTGGTAAGTGGATAAAATGAATAGTCTAATTACCAGCAGTGTGCTTCCTCGGGGTAGTCCGGACTGTGTACTCAAAGTCAGGAACTGGCTTACTACTCAAGTGAAGGTGGTAATTTCTTGCTTCATCCAACAGATCTCTGCATTTCAGATTCTGCTTCACGATCTGTTCTTTCGCCACAACACCCATGAGAAAATCAACGGGCAGCAATGGCAGACGGACCTACGACCACGGACAGTTGTGAGACGAAACTTCGATAGTAAGAGAATAGATAATCCCCGATTTACACGTGTGTGTTTGTGTGTGTGTGTGTGTGTGTGTGTGTGTGTGAGTGACTCTGGCTAGGACTTGTTGTAGGCCTTTTGTCCTTCACAGCAAAGCCCCTGGACTCAATGCCCAGCGTCATAAAAACATTACCAAAGAAAAACTGTTACATGTGAAATAAATTAGAAGTGGAAAGAAATTATTACGCTTGCTTTAAAAACTCAACCACTATCACACACTTGAATATGTTTTCTTCCTCTGAGCAAAAACATAAGTAATTTGTTCTTAATGTGTTAAGATTTTAATGACACTATTAAAATTTTTACTAAGTTTGGGCATAACTGAGCATAGTGACACATGTCTGTAAGCCTAGACCCTGAGAGTCTAAGATATAAGGCTTGCAAACTTGGAGCCAGCCTGAGGTATAGAGTTGTCAGGCTAGTCTGGGCTAGACCCTATCTGCAAATAACAACAAATTGGGTTAAGTACCCAATGTTTTTAGTTTAGTTTAGTTTTGTTTGAAGTCAGATTTTTATGCATCCCAGGCCAGTGTCAAACTTGCTATGTAGCCAAGTATGTTTTCCAACTCGGATGGCCCTATCCTTATCTCCTAAGTGCTGCGATTGCAGGCACGCGTCACCATGCCTGGCTTAGGCTAGGCTGAGGATGTGGTTGAGGCTGGGCTTCATGTGTGGTAGACAAGCATGTAACTCTAGCCACTGAAGTACACCCCTACTAATCCAGTGCTTTTTACCAATTAGAAAATTTAACAACGCATTCATTTCAGAAAAGGTGAGTAGATGGAGCGACTGTTCCCTAAGGAACATGACTTAACTTCTCAGAGAGTAAACCAGAGGAAGAGGAAGGAGGGGGAATAGAAGAACACAACAGGGAGGAGGGGATCACGGGGTGCAGGCCCAGAAGGCCTGCTTCCTAGGTCCTTATCCCAGGTCCCCACTCCGACAGTTAACAGTATCAACAATCATAACAAACACATTTCCGAGGTTTCAAAATAAGATTTAAAATGCAAAGTAATGCCATGTGGTTCTTTGCAGAGTAGGTCTACAATCATTAGGAATAACTGTACTGTCATTAGGAAAGTGATTTATTAAAACTTAAAAATTTCATTATACAATAAGTTATAAATGACTGGTAGAGCTGTTTTCCTGGAACCATTTTTAACTAACAGAAACATTATCATATGAATACTTTAAATATTTAAGCTTTTGTTTTGTTTTCGAGACAGGGTTTCTCTGTGTAGCTCTGGCTGTCTTGGAACTCACTCTGTAGACCAGGCTGGCCTTGAACTCAGAAATCTGCCTGCTTCTGCCTCCCAAGTGCTGGGAATAAAGGCGTGCACCACCACCGCCCAGCTATATTTAAGCTTTTAAAACAATCAGATGTATCACTAGTGTAGAAACTGCACAGGCCGTGAAGAGTTAACTCCCGAGCCTGACCCCTTCAGACAAGTGACATCACGTGGCAATGGCACACACACATTCCTACCTGCGTCCTACCTGTGCAAGTGTCTCGTCCAGCCATTTAGGATGATGTTGCGGGTTGGCAAGAAGCCACTTGATGGCAGCACTGTAGACCTGCTTCTCGCTGTCAATGTTGAGGTCACTAGAGGAGAGGAGCTTGTGGAGATGTTGTGGGGACACGCTCACGAAATCTTCGCACTCCACCACTTCTGTAAAATGCTCACAGGCATACTGGTCCGCCATGTCCATCAGGTCTATCCGGTTGTGACTCTCTGCAAAGGCTCGCACTGCCAGGCAGTTGGAGGGATGAAAGTGTAGCTGCATGTATTCACAACAAGCTCTGGCCACCAGCTCAACCTGCAGAATACATGCTGCATACAGCAGGGGTTGGACGTTGTCCACTGTTAGAGTGAGCCGTGAGGAGTAGACAAATTTCACCAAGTCTTCCACAGCATCACCGTCAAAGTCTCGGATCTCGATTAGCGCCTGCTTGGCTTCAGACATTTCGGAAAGAAACATGGCTCTGAAGTAGGGGATCACACAAGCCAGCACCAGTTTGTGACAAGAGATCAGCTTCGAGCCAACCTGTCCAAATCAACACACACAATGAGATGGTGGCACATAAGAGAACACGGGCCACAGACAACACTCTTGACAGCTTGAAAAACATGAGTGCTGAAATCCTTTAGCTACTTAGTCTTCAATCTAGACCAGTTTCTCAAAGTCAGTTAATTTTCATCTCCTAAATTAGCCACATGGAACTATTATTTTCTATATTACCTCATATTTGAGGATTGTATTGTGAAATAGTAAACATTTTAAAGCAACCTAAAAATAACATCTTAGCAGTTATCTGAGGGCAGGGACTATAGCTTAATGATAGTGTGTTTGCCTTGCATGTGTGAGGCTGAAGATCCAATATCCAGGCAAAAAAACAAACAAACCAAAAACCAACAACACTATTTATTACACAGTAGAACCACACAGTAGTCATGCAATTTCCAGAGAGCCACAATTTCAACACTAACTTCCCACCCAAGGAATATAAATTAATAGCCAGAGTGGTGGTTTGAATGCAAACAGCCCCCATATTTGAATATCTAACCTATTTGAATGTTTGGTTCCCAGTGTGACCTTGCTGGAGGAGGTGTGGCGCTCCACACAAGCCTGAGGTCTCTAAGGCCCATGCGGTTCATTCCCAGCTGACTCCCTCTGCGTGTGTTCCCAGCAGTACCGCAGCAGTGCTGTCTGCCTGTGTGTCTGCCTGCCTCCCCACAGTGGTCATGGACTCGCCCTCTGAGACTGTGGACCCCAATAAACTCTTTCATAAGTGTCCTTGTCACGTTGTCTCTTCACAGCAATACAACAGTAACTAACCGGACAGCTAATTATTGCCATGTAGATTATAATAAAACAGTGTCTTTCTATAACTCCATTTCAACTTCTTGATTAAAAACAAACAAAAAAACACCTTAAAATGTAGCCAAGCCCTCCCAACCCCCAAAAGTTACTTTTTGGGGTAACTATCCATTCTAAGGTCTAAAGATCTTTGGATCCCTATATATGGCCTTTCACTACACCAACTCTTCTTTGAAGTTATTATTATAACATATTCTGTAAAGTTTATTTCTGCATTTCCCTTTTTGATACATAAAAGTAATTGCCAAGCAGTGGTGGCACATGCCTTTAATCCCAGCACTCAGGAGGCAGAGGCAGGTGGATTTCTGAGTTCGAGGCCAGCCTGGTCTACAGAGTGAGTTCCAGGACAACCAGGGCTACACAGAGAAACCCTGTCTAAAAAAAACAAAAAAAGAAAAATAATTATCAGTTACCAAAAAAAAAAAAAAATCAGAAATTAGAAATACATAAACTTGGTATTTCAAACTGAACTAAAAAACATACAAAATAACTACATATGATTTAATATGTAATAATATAATGATTAATATATGATTTAATATGTAATATATAATAAAAACTATAAAATAACTGTATGATTTAGTCATAGAAATGAGCACCATGAAATATATATGTATGATATATATGATGTGTGTGTATCCTCGATACTACTAAAATTTCTTGTTTACACTTTTGTTAGATTAATGAACAAACATGAATAATTCAAGATAGTAAAAAAACTCATTTCAACCTTAAATCTTAGTAAAATACTGACATTGTTGAAATTCTTTCTTAAAAAATAAAAACACTTAAAATTGGCCACTATGGATGAAAACACAGCAAAACAAAGGCTTCTGGATGAGGAGAGCGCTTTTCTGTCACCTCAGGACTGAGGGCGCAGGTCTCACCTTTACAGCTGACTCAGTCTGACCCCTGCACTAACAACTCTAACAAAGGAGGTGAAGCGAGACTGCTGAAAGGAACAGTTAATAGTCCCGTTTACTGTCAGTTCTTAGAAGGCAGCTTATCTACTGACCTACAAAATAGTTTTGCCCAGGACTTTTTCTCAGTCTGACATGCCCAGTGATCACGGAAAGCAGCAAAGTGCTTACCCCCGATCTGACCACCAACTTGCTGATACTTGTGCTTCAAAGATGTTTATGCAAGTTGAAAGAGAACTAAGTTTCTTGAAATATGTGATTATTTTTCAAGTTTCTCATACCATTGCAGCAAGCCTTCTACAGTATGCTTACAGTAGCTATAACACATTACTTCATCATCCGAAATTAGCCCATTAGGACGTTTCCATTTTTCATTAGTTTACACACAAATGATATCTTACAGAAAAAGATGAGTGTTTTTCTTAATTTGGGGATGGATTTGGAGGCCCCCCATTTTTTTATAGCTTGCTACATTCTGCTAAGCTACCTGACAAGAACACAAAGCAATTTCCACATCCAGCATGTGACTTTTCACCTCAGCAAAATTTAAAGCAAGGTTCTGGTTAATATGTTCAAAGCGAACATTTTTCTTCTTTATTCCTTAACTATGTAACAGTTTTCAATAATGCGGTTATTCTGAAACTATTCTTTTGTGCACAATAAAAACAAACCTGTATCCAAACTTTTTACATCCTTATAAGCAATATTCTGAGTTTTCAATTTAAGATCTGATAATTTTGCTCTTTTATACTACTTTTAAAAATATAATTTAAATTACTTAGTCATCCCAAAAGTATTTTATTGTCAAGATCTAAAATGAAAGAGGTGAGATAGATGTATTAGTCTCAAATTAATGTTAACGTGTACTAAATTACCACATGACAGCAACCAGACACTGTTCTACAATAATTAACCTCACTCGTATTCATTTTTAAATTATATAGTGAAGATAATTTAGATAGCGTTTATGGGTTGAAATAAACAATATAAATATTTTAAAAATCCTTCTGAGTAACAGAAAACAGACTCAAACAATCAATCAACCCGAGTTACTAGTTGAAAAGGACAAACTGAGACTGTCACAGAATTCTGAAGACGCCTTAATATCTCAGAATAGTTAAACATTGAGAAAAGGGACCTTCTCCACTGTGAGTAAAGGGTCCTTCTCCATCAAGAGTCAAGGGACCTTCTCAGTTATGAGGAAAGGAGACCTCCTCCACTACCATTCCTTTTGTATTACCTTACAACTGGGATATGGTCTGAAAGCCCCCTCCCCCAATCCTATGTGGTGGGGTTTTGAGAAATGAAATAATATGGACTCTGAGATCATGAAATCAGTGGCTTATAGAGGGACTAGCTCCAATTAGCTTATGCCTTTGTACCCTTCTGCCTTCCACTGTGTGAGACACAGTCACTACAGACTCATCCTCCGGGGAAGAAGGCAGCAGCATGGTGCCATTTCAGAAGCAGAGAGTAGCCCTCACCAGATACCAAACCTGCTGTATCTTTATCTTGAATCCCTCTGCCTTCAGAACTGAAATAAATAAAAAGTAGCCTTCTTTCCGGTCAGGAATCAATAGTTACAATGTAGTCAGTTCACCTTTCTCCACCTTTTTGGAAGTATTATTATAATGCGGTTCACGTACTGTTTCCCTATAGTCTTTCAGAATAATTGCTCTTACCTGGTTAGTCTAAAGTTTGGATAACAAATAACACCACTTAAAATCTTGGAAAAATATTAATAGAGCCTATGAACATTGGCTTAAAAATCGAGCATTCTTTTTTTTTTTTTAAAGCCAAATAAATACTCTGCCTTCGGGCAACATTAAGAGTTGCTACAGAGGTGGGGCTGGAGAGATGGCTCAGTGGGTAAAGCATTTGCTGCTCTTACAGTGGACCTGGGTTCAGCTCTCAGCACCTACACAGTGGCTCACAGCCACCTAACTCCAGAGCCAGAGCCAGAGCCAGATGCCCTCTTTTGATCTCTGCAGGCACCAGGCACACAAGTGGTGCACATACGTGCATACAGACAAAACACTGATGCTACTGGGACTCACCCCCCTGCTTCTGTATTACCGCTTTCAACTAAAATTAACCTGAGCTTTTGAGGGAGCAGGCCTTCCTCAAGCTGCATGACATGTGGGTAAGTGTCTATGCAGTGCTATGTGTACTGATCTGTAACATGAGACCCAGAAGTGTATGCTATGAAACAAGCCTGCAGGAGCAGTTCTCCCCAACAAGACGGGTGCCTTCAAGAAGCCACACTTAGAGGTGGTGGGGTGTGTGCTTAGCATGTGAGTACCCAGTTCACTCACTGTGGAGAGCGGGCACGGCCACATGGGCCAAAGATGGCACCCTGGCTCTATACTAAAGCCCCATTACCTCACTTGTTTACCTCAGTCTCAATCATGCACAGTCTAAATCATACACAGCACGTGTAACTCGTTGGAGAGGTTAGTGCAACATCTCACGATACCATTCTATCAGCCAATCCTACACGCTGCCTTGGATGTGTGCATCTATGATTGGGTGGTGTGAGGTGACGTGAGTGAATGGAAGAGGATAAGTGTGGACAGTCCCAGAGACTGAATATAGATGACTGAAGACTGATTGAGGATTGATGACTGAAGCTGGGGAAGCTGCGAGAAACCTCCTAATAAAGAGAAGCAGCTGCAGCTGCTCTGAACCTGCTTTTGGAGTTGGTGTCGTTTATTCCACTCTCTGCTGGTCAGAGATTGGGGCTGCGACAACTCACTAGCACCTAAACCAAAGTTTGTAAAAATGCTCGTCCATACATAATGTCAGAGCATTTCCAATAGTAACATAATAGTACATAAACAACTTTTACCTCCTGAAATGACCAGAAGGCCAGAGTTTTACTCTTATGTAAATCCTTCTAACTACCTTTCAGGCAGCACTAATGGATCCTCCTCTGATCACCTTTCAGACATCACTAATGGATCCTCCTCTGATCATCTTTCAGACAGCACTAATGGATCCTCCTCTGATCACCTTTCTGACATCACTGATGGATCCTTCTCTAAGCCTCTAGTTATCATTGAATTATGCTAATGTGCCCACCGAAGGCTCAACTTCAAATTCCCTCAAGGCAAATGCAGCTCACTATTCACATTTCTTTTTCTTTCAACTTACTAAGTAAGTCCTGCTCAGCATTTGCTCTAGAGATTAAATGATCTGGTGGCCTCATATTTCACAAATGCTTGTCCCAGACACAATGATCATGAAAGGAAATGCACTAATTACATGGTGAATTCGCATCAAGACATGGTCCTCCCAACGCAGTGTGCATCGGAAACATTAATGTATGATGCTCTGCTCGGCACTCTTTAGAAGGTCTTTAGCATTAACTGTTCCTCTTTGTATTCTTTTTCTTTCTTGCTTCCCACCCCCAATCTCATTTAACCCTTCCTATTCCATTATTCCCCTTTCTCTCTTTTTGTATGAAATTCTCTCAAAATAAAAAAAAGGCCTCAACTTGCCAGGTGGTGATGGCACATGCCTTTAATTCCAGCACTGGGGAGGCAAAGATCAGCCTGGTGTACAGAACACATTCAGGACAGCCAGGGCTACACAGCCAGGGCTGCACAGGGAAATCCTGTCTCAGACAAACAACAAACAAAATAACAAAACAAAAAAACAAAAAAAGCAGTCATTAAAATTAAAACTCTCCCAACTAAAAAGAAAACCTAGGGCCAGGTGTGTATAATGCAGAATTCTACCTAATACCCAAATCATCCAAAGACTCAGCAAAGAAAGAATTTCAGACCAATTTGCTGGAGAAACATTGATATAAAAATATTCAATAAAATACTTGCAAACCAAATCCAAGAACACATTAAGGTGATCATCTACCTTGATTAAGTAGGCTTCATTCCAGAGATGCAGAGATGGTTCACCATATGTACACTGATCACTGTCATCCACCATATAAACAAAGACAAAACCACATGATCATTCATAACATGCAGAAAAGGCCTTTGACAAAGTCCAACATCCCTTCATGATAAAAGTCCCAGAGAGAATAAGGATACAAGGGATATATCTCAACACAATAAAGCCCATAGCCAAAATCAACCTAAACAGAGAGAAAATCAAAATATTTTCACTAAAATTAGGAACAAGACAAGGCTGTCCACTCTCTCCACACCTATTCAATATAGTGTGGGTAATCTCAGCTAGAGCATTGAGACAACTGAAGGAGATCAAGAGGACATAAACAGGAAGGAAGACGTCAAAGCACTGATATTTGCAGATGATATGATCTTATACATGAACAACCCTAAAAACTCCACCAGGAATCCCAGCAGCTGACAATCACTTTCAGCAAAGATGATAATACAAAATTATCTCACAGAAATCAGTAGCCTTCCTATATAGAATAACAGACTGAGAAAGAATTCACAGAAACAATATCCTTCATGATAGCCTCAAAAGGTATCTGGGGTGACTCTAACCAATTAAGTGAAAGTTGTGCATAGTAAAGATTTCAAGACACTGAAAAAAGAAATTAAAGAAGATATCAGAAGATGGGAAGATTTCCCATGCTCATGGATCCGTAGGATTGATTTAATGAAAATGGCCTTCTTGCTAAAAGCGATCTACAGACTGAATGCAATCCTCACCAAAATTCCAACACAATTCTTCACAGAATTTTTATTTTAAATTACATTTGTATTTATTTACTTACTTATTTCTGTTTGAGTGAGGTCTCCCCTTTTTATCAAATATAGATTCTTTTCTCATACGCTATAACCTGAGTACAGTTTTTCCTCTACTCCGCCCAGTTCCTCTCCCCTCCCATCCCCTCTGGATCCACTCCCTTTCTCTCTCTCATTAGAAAAGAACAGGCTTCTAGGAGAGAACAACCTAACAGGACAAAGTAAGACAAAAACTATCATATCGAAGGTAGACAAGCCAAGCCAAAAACAAAATAAAAAGGCCCAAAAGACGGAGGCACAAGAATCAGAGGCGCTCCCATTTACAGTCTGGGGGCTCAAAAAGCACTAAACTGAACACTATCGCGTGTGTGTGTGTGTGTGTGTGTGTGTGTGTGTGTGTGTGTGTATATATATGAAGAGGATCTTGTACAGACCACGGGGCTCCCTGAATGCTGAGGGATTTGAGGGAAACATCTCATTTAGACTGTCTTCACAAAAACCGAAAGGACAATTTTCAGTTTCATATGGAAACACACAAACACACACACACACACACACACACACACACACACACACACTCAACTATGATACAGTAGTAAAGATAGCATGGTAGTGGAACTGAATCGAAGACTGGGATATAAGTGTACACACCTATGGGCACACCTGATTTTTGACATGGAAGCCAGAAGTACACAGTAGAAAAAGAGCAAGCATCTCCAATAAATGGTAAAACTGGATAGCTTCATGCAGATGTACACAGATGGGAATGTAAATAGATCTGCGCCATCACCCTTCACAAAACAAACCTCCAAATGGACCAAGGACCTCCATGTAAGACCCCATACACTGAACTGATAGGAGAGAAAGTGGGGATAGTCTTGAAGTCACTTGCACAGTTAGACTTTCTGAACAGAACATCATTAGCACAGGCACTAAGACCAACAATTGATAAACAGGACCTCATCAAACTGAAAAGCTTCTATTTGAGCAAAGAGGCAGGCTACAGAATAGGAAAAGATCTTTGTCAATCACAAATATGTTAAAGGGTTAGTATCTAAAAGATATAAAGAATTTAAAAAATGGATGTCAAGAAAACAAATAACCCAGCTTAAAGACGGGGCACAGAACTAAGCAGAGAGTTCTCAGAGGATGAAACACTGCGGCTGAGGAGAACTTAAAGACATGTTCAGCATCTTTAGTCATCAGGAAAATGTGAATCAAAACTACATTGAGATTTCATCTTATACCAGTCAGAATAGCCAAGAGTAATGAACAGAGATAGCTCGTGCTGGTGAGAGAGTAATGAACAGAGATAGCTCGTGCTGGTGAGGGTGCAGGGGAAGCAGACATTCCCTGCTGGAGAGAGAGAGCATACTGCTGCTACAGAAATCAGCATGGCAGTTCCTCCAGAACCAGAAGTAGATCTACCTCAGATCGACAACTCTTGGGCATCGACCCAAAGAGCTCTCCATCCCACAAGAGCTACCTGTTCATCCATGTTCCCTGCTGCCTAGCCATAACAGTTCAGAGATTAGAATAAACCTAGATGCTTGTTAGCTGGTTAACAGGTAGTGACATGGTACACGGACACAATGGAATAGCGTTTGCTGTTAAAAAGTCAAATTTAAAGGTGAATATAAGGAGCTAGGGAAAAAAAAAAACATTGGAGGAAACCCAGATTCCAAAGGACAAATAGTATATGTGACTTATATGTGGGTACTAGCTTTTAAGCCTTCAATGTGCATGCTACAATCTGCATAACCACAGAGATTAGGTACCTGGTGAGGGACTCCAGGGAGGAGAGGATCTCCCTAGGAAGGGAAATAGAATATACAGTGATGGAGAGACAGGTGGGGCGGAGGGGAAGGCTGCAGCAGGATGACTGACTGGAGTGAGGGATGATGGGAGTGGTCAGAGGGACGAGGAGGGACAACTAACATTCAAGGGGTCACATGAAAACTCACTACTGCATAAGCTTCCTAAAACATATGCACAGATGAAGGAAGTCTAAGTGGAGTCACCATGTAACCGTGGAGAAAAATGCCAATTAGACATCTTTCACAACCACATGAAACCTCCCAGGTCAGGACTCGGTTACCTCTAGGTGAGTTGTTGGCCCCAGGGGCCTTATGGGAACTCCCAAACATTTCAGGCTATTGCCAAACCAACTGGTTGTTCCCTACCACTTCATGGTAAGATACTATTGCTAAAGAGAACGCTTAGATACTTCACTGAACATGGAGAGGCTGAGCTGGTTCCTAACCTGAGGCTTCACCCATATTGAGTAGTGCTCGTGGCACCAGAAGGTACTCTGCACACTACCAAAGGTGAACACAAACCCAGCTACAAACCCTGTGATCTCTAACAGCGAGCTGACTGACAGACACACTGGCAACCACCGTGGGAGTAAGCATCCGATAACTGAGGAGACAGGGGTCACTGAGCAGAGAGTGAGACACCTTGGACCAACAGTCCTAATGAGATGACACCATCAACGCCCTCCCCTCAGGGCTTAGGATGCTCTGTGGAAGAGGAGGCAGCTAGACTGTAAGGGGCAGAGGTGATGGATGACTACAGGAAACAGTGTCTTCCACACACAACAGGACTGACAACATGAACTCGGTGACTGTGGCAGCATGCACAGGACCTACACAGGTGCAAGCCAGAGGGGCTCCCAGCGCTGAGAGGGGACGTGGACCCGGGCTCCCACGCCATCCAAGGAGCCACCTCCAAGCAGCAACCACTTACAAAGGAAAGACGAGTTTTCCCCAGTGGAATGTCCTCAGGTATATGAATCACACTTAAGGATAGTTCCCATGCTCAGCAGTAGGTGGCCAACACAAAACGACCTCAGCAGTATTTTATAGACTTTTTGTTCATATTTGCTTTGTTTGGGCACTTTTTTTCTTTCTTTTTGGTTTTTCAAGACAGGGTTTCTCTGTGTAGCCCTGGCTGTCCTGGAACTCACTTTGTAGATCAGGCTGGCCTCAAACTCAGAAATCCACCTGCCTCTGCCTCCCAAGTACGCCGCCACGCCCAGTTGAGCACTTTTTCTCTTACTGGTCTTTTGCTTGTGTATTATGATTTCTGATTTTGTGGGGTTTTGTTTTTGTGTGTGTGTGTTTTGTGTGTGTGTATGTGATGTGTGTGTGATATGTGTGTGTCTCATAGTTTTGTTTTTGTCCCCCAGGTTGGGTTTTTGTATTTTTGCTTGCATGTTTGTTTGAGAGGGAGGAGAGGAAGAGAGAGAGTGGGAGGGGAAGGGTATGGAGCTGTTTGGGTGTGGTGTGGGGGAGTGAAAATCATGATCAGAATACACTGCATGAAAATGTTTTTAATTTAAAAAAAAGAGAACGGCAGTAAATTAGTGTAAAGATGTGCCTATGTATTCAATAAAAAGTACGGATCCAGGTATGGTGCAACACATGCCTGTAATCCTAACACTCAGGAGACATGAGGCAGAACATGAATCTGAGGCTAACTCCGGCCACACCAGAGACACTCATAGGAAATTGACATTAAAGTCATCCTAGCATAACAAATACGTATAACACTTAACATTTGTTTATGTAAGTCCAGAAAGTCATTTTTCATAGTACACCAAGGGAGCTGGAAAAGGAAAGCGCGGTCTTACCTTTAGTGTGACGTCGCAGAGCTCTCCATTTTCATAGAAGCCCAGGAGAGAGCCGTGAAAGTCCTTCCAGGCTTCATTGGCTTCGAAGATGAAGGAGTCGTCGCCATCACACTCACTGACAGAGGACCTGCTCCTCACTTGCTGCTGCTGCTGCTGCTGCTGCTGCTGCTGACGCCGCCCCTTTGTCACGTGACTCCTAGCTTGTTTCCCATTGGTAGATTCTGAAGCCATTTGCAATACTCTTCTTTTTATACAGCTCTCTTCTGAAACATCCCATTTATTCTTTTTTTAAGGGTGAGAAGACCGACAATAGATGTGGCTACTAAACTTCAGGCATCTTTCAAAATTCCTTCAATTTCATGATACAGTCTGCTGAAATATTTTTTTAAAAAGCAGCAAAACACAAAGATAAAAGGTGTTATTGTTGATTATAATCATCAGTACAACATATGCAACCACACTGGTCATCTCTGGAGAAACCCTGTAGCTTTACATGAAACATCGCCTGAGTCACTTAGCTGTACCAGTGAAATTACACCTTTCAATGCAAAAGTAACGATAGGGCGTAACCTTAGAAACACTGAATCCACTGGCTTCAAAAGCAAGCTAAAAAGTTAGGTCTACAAACTTTCTTTGTGGATTCAGGGCAAAAATCAAAGGTTCTTTTACTGAATTAAGTTCTTTTAGATTCTACATTAGACGGATTCCATCACTTACAAACTGCTTAAGCCTTAGTTATTTCTTCTGGGAAATCACTTAGAGGAATGTTTCAAGCTACCAGAAACAGGAACAGCTGAACTGAAGTGCATAGACCTTACTGTATCTGTATTTCCACATACAATTTACTTATTTACATACAATACTGCATTGACAAGCACATTTGATGAATATTCATATCATTAGTAGATATATTCTAAAGGGATTTAAGTTAAACCATCAGCTACCACTTACTGACTGGGTAATTTTTTTTTTTTTTTTTTTGAAGGTTCTCCAACCCTCGGTTTCTCTATCCACACGCAGGACTACCCTCAGGGCTGCAGAATGCAGACTGGACTTCAGAGGCATGCACAACGGTAAACTATGTAGTGGACGTTTGTGTGAAATGGAAACCTGGACTGATGTGCAGCTTTTGAGAATCAGACGTGTCTTAATCTGAGCGCCCCATCTGTGAGGGTCTTTAACGTTCATCTCTTCTCGCAGCTCTTGTCAGACGCCAAAGTGGGTGATATGCGACTACAGACTGTAGTTACTAATACGTTCTTAAGTTTCTATGGCGGCACACACAGCGTGATGGTGACCCCTAACAGGTCACGTCTTCCTATGTCTCCGTTGCTGTAACACCTGGAACCAGCCTCCAGGCTACAGAAAGTGGGAAGGTAACAGGGCACTGTGCTCTTGATAACAGAGATTTCAGAGAATGGTGTTAAGTGAAAGGCGCTCCTGCAGCCCATGACGTCAGCACGTAAAGCAACCCCTAGGACCCGAGGGAGGCCTCTGCTTGACCATGAAAAGCTAGGGCCCTCCTCAGCCATGCAGCTAAGAAGAAATCAATTCTAGAAGCAAGGATTTTCCATGCTGAGGCACGGGAGAATGCAGACTGACCACTTTTACTATAGCTGCCTACAGACTTACTGTGAGATAGGAAATGTGTTGCTTTAAGTCACTGGGTTTCTGTAATTTCTTATGTACAGCAGGCACAACTATAATTTGGATCTCAGATACCACCCAACGACCCAAGTGTTAAACGGTCAGGCTGGCAGACGGGTACGATGAGAAGGTGACGGGGTCTCACAGGGGGGTGTCCGATTGGTGAGGCATGCCTCTGACGATGACGCTGGGCTACTGGAACCCCAGGCGTTTCCTCTCCGTGTTTCCTGACCACTATAAAGTGAGCTGTTTCCACTGTATACACCTCCACCATGGTACCTGCCTCCTCTGAGGCCTGGAGGCTGTAGTACTGAAAAAGTATGGACCGAAATCTCCTACACTGGAGCAGAAAATCAGTATTTCCTCCCTAAAGTTGGTGTTTTGTTCACACCAACAGCTACCACAGGAACTTTCTGTCAGGTTTAAAGTCTTATAGGGAAGCATTTATCAAGATTCTAACATGTATCAACAACAGTAACAATGGTGTGTGTGTGCGCGTGCATGTGCGTGTGTGTATGTGTGTGTGCGTGTGTAGACGGGAGGCCTACATCAGGCATCTGAATGCCTTCCACTTCATTTCTGAATGAACTTTCAGTGAACCTGAAGCTCACAGGGACAACCAGGCTCTCTGTCCTCGGTACCATAGCCCTCACTCAGCCTTTACGAGGACGCTGAGGAAGCTCAGGTCCCAGTGCTTGTGTACCACCCAGCTTCCCAGCTCCCTATGGCCACTCTCTTAAATTCCCATTCCTCTGTCAGAATCCTGGAGCCAGGCATGTGGCGCACACCTATAATCTGAGCACGCAGGAGACAGAGGCAGGGTGACAATTCCGAAGCTGCACGGTGAGGCCCGATAGTAAGAAAGAGAAACCGGCAAAGAGCACAGAGAAAACAAGTCTTACAGTCAAAGCCTCCTTTCTGCAGGAGTCAGTGAGTGCGTGAGGTTGGCTTTGAGGGCCGTTTGTCCTCGATCGCCACTACTCGGTCTGCCTTTGGCGGGAAAGAGTGGCCCCATGTGAGATAAACGAAGGAGCAGAGAAGTGGTCCAACAAAAGTTTAAAGCGTATTTGGGAGTTACAATGTGGATGCATCAGAGTTTGTTCATACTTTGCAAGATAACCATCTTTAAGGTGAGTCAATCCTGCTCTAAAAATACTGAAAGAAATTTACCAGAAACAAATAATTCAAAGGTTTTAAACAAAAGCTGAAATTTTAAGGGGCTCTTATACAGCCTGCTCCACCCTGCTCAGGATGGGAATCATGTGTTTGTTTAGTATAGCCAATCTGTAGACATATTCCATCCACGTGTACTTAAGTAATGGATGTTGTAGATTCACAGTGAATATATCCCAAGCAACCCATATGCAGTAGTCTAACGCTCTGTCCAGAACCTACAGAACCACTGCCTTGCTTGTGTGCACAGTACAGGACATTCTGAGAGAAAGGAAGAGACTGCATCCGTGCACTCTGATTATAGCATGTGCATACAGTTACTCCATCCCATTAAATGATATACATTCATTACAAGTAAATTCCACTGATTATGGTAGTGGTGGTGTGTATGGCACAGAAGTCCAGCATGTGCTATGGCACAGACATAGAAATCAGAGGACAACTCTGTAAGGTGAGTTCTCTCCTTTCACCTTTATGTGGATTTGGGAGATCAAATACATGCTGTCAGGCTTGCTTGGCAAGTGCTTTGCCCTACCACATCATTTTGTCACACTTTATTGTAAGTATCTATGTACATGCAAAACCTGTCTACCTGAGGCTAAATACAATATATAGCCTTGGGAATCTATTGGCAGTCCTATGACAGGCTGCCCAAGAGCATCACTGTCTGTACTAGGCTCAGATGACAGACAGGACAACAGAGAGGGGGCTCTGAAGGAAGGGAAAGCTGAGGAGGCTGGGCTGTGGCTTCAAAGAGGGAACAGAAGAGATCTAAGCTGTTCTGATGGGACAATGCTGTGTCCTCACTGTAGCATGTGACAGAACACATGCAAACACACACACAAGCTCGGGCCAAAAACAGGTGAAGTGTGAACCATCACTATAAATCCCTAGTCCCAAAGCCACACGATGTCACCACTCTGGGAACTGGGTGAAGAGTGCATGGGATTCACTACTGTGACGAATGTAAACAAGTCTATGGGTATCTTAAATAGGGCCTTTGAAATTAGACAAGCTTTCATAGATTGGATGAAAAAGCAAATTTCCACGTATAAGCTACATATAAGAAAAACCCATTTAAGTCTCAAGACACAAATACCAGATAGAAGTGAGATGCAACCAGACTAACACTATTTTCTTTTAAAAATGCACAGAAACATCTAGGTTATTGAAAGATATAGACTTGGACGCAAAGAGGTCACTAGAGAGTTGGAAGGAGAAGCTACGGAAGGAACATCAGCAGGGTAGGAGGGTTACAAGCTTGAGAGCAGTCTTGGCTTCTCTGGAAGTTCAAGCCCAGCCTGTGCTACATCACAAGACATGATCTTAGTCAAAACTCAAGTTAGGGGTGTAGGCTAGTGGTTGGGCACTTGCCTAACATGTCTTCAATCCCCAACACCAGAGGAAAAGAACCCCTAAAGTAACCACCAACCAAATGAACCGAAAACCTGAATATCAAGTGCAAAAGAATGAAGCTGGTCCCTTACCTTCTGTCTGTTGCTGACGGACATTAACTAAGAATGGAGTTAGGATGTAAACATAATCCTGACACAGGAAACCACTAGGGGACAGGGCACGCTGCAATCCTCCCACTTGGGAAAGGAGGGGGGGGGAGTGAGGAGAAGGAGAACACTTAAGAAACCAAAGTTCTCTTTGAAGAAATAATGGGAGGAGCAAAAAGGCCCATCCAAACTGGAAGGAAACAGAACTGTCTGCATTGGTGTGACTGTGCATATGCAATCTCCTGGTGCACGTAACACATCAGACTGAACCAAAGAGAGACTGAAGATTGACTGAAGGGAAGGGAAGGGAGCTGGGAACAACCCTTGGTGAGAAGAACCGACATGCAGGCAGGGAACCCTGTGTTCTTACTCTTCTCAGTTTGCAGGAGCTGCCTGTACGTCCTTCACTGTGGTGGGTATGATATCAGAAGTCATGCTCTCTGTTCTCCTGACCTTAAGGAAGGATTAACGAGCTTATCCCGCTGGCATCTGATGCTGTGTGATAAGAGTGGGCCACCATACTGGTCAGCACCTAAAAAGGGATGGCGGAAGTGTATGCATTTGCACTTAAGTAAGTAGAGTGGCCAAGAGCCTGTAGGATATGGATCCTGGATCCTCTTCCTTTTCCTCCTCCTGTCCCACCTCCACCCCATTTTACCTAGTTTAGCTGTAGAGACACTGTGGTGGAGACACACTAGTTAACTGCACACCTGACATTAAGGCTGATGACACTGAAGAGGTGATGGGATAGGAGAGAACGTGTCACACTTGAGTGGCTGAGGTTCTGAGATGAGGCTCTAGACCTCCCCAGGGAGGTCCGTTTACATCTCAGAACGCTAAAACATTGCTGAAGCAAATCAAAGAAGAGCTAAAGAAATAGAAAAGCTACCACAGTTCCCAGGCTAGACTCAACAGAGCAAACATGACTGATTCTGATGTAAATCAATTCCAACCGAAATCACATAAGACATTTTTATAATAAAGACATAGACAAGCTGAGTCTAAATTTTATAATCGAGAGGCAAAGGGTCCAGAATATATAAAACACTTTTGAAACAAGGTTTGAGGAATCCTTACACTCAATTTAAAACCCACACGTGCATTTGACAACAGTGCCAGATTACATAACCACATGCATAAGAGAGATACAGTGTCGGATTACATAACCACATGCATACGAGAGCTAACCCTGGTCCATGTCATGGCATAAGTAAATGACGGGGCCAGCACACAAATGGAGCAGCGTACACAGATTCCCCATGAATAACGATCTCCACCTGCTGCAGGAGCTCGGGGGAGAATGGCCGTCTACTGTGAGCACGGCCTTTGCTTTAGTCCAGAGAGAAGAGGAGGAGGGGACATGTGCTCACAGAAACATTTTCAAATATACCTCATACATGTGTGCATGCATGTGGTGGTCTAAGAACAAGCCTGGTGTGAGTCTTTTGTTTGAGACAGCCTCTCGTGCCCTGGAATTTTGTCAACAAGGCCTGGCTGACTGGCCAGTGGACTTCTATGGGCTCGCCTACCTTTATCACTGATCTCCCCGTAACTGTTGGAATCATATGTGCATGTCAACACACCCGGCTTTTGTATGAGTACGGGGAATATGAGTTCAGTTCTTGTGCTTTTGAGGCAAATGCTTCATCTGCCCAGCCTTAAGATACTTTACTACCCAGGTATTGTCGGTGGCACAGTGACCTCGCTCTAAAGAGCACAGCATGAAACCGGATGAACTAGAGAATACCTTCCCAGTAGTGGGATCTGACACACTATCCCGCAGCCAGGTCAAGGTTTGATCAAGAGCAACACTGACTGATGCCACGGTCTTACGGAGCCCGGATTCAGTGAGCTGCTGTCTCTACTCCTAGAAGCCCACAACCTAGGTTTGGCTGTGAGAAAATCATTAACCAATACTCATCAGTTATCAGAAATGAGGCAAGTCCAGTTACTGTGGCAGCCAGGAGGAGACCAAGGAGACACAGATACTAAGTTTACCGCAGCATCCTAGATGGGATCCTGGAACAGAAAAAGAAAAGAAAGAAAAAAAAAGTAAAAAGCAAGAAATGGGTCACCCAGAATGCAATGGGTCACCCAGAATGCAATGGGTCACCCAGAATGCAATGGGTCACCCAGAATGCAATGGGTCACCCAGAATGCACCCGAGACCTGGGAGATGAGGGACTCCCAGTACTCACAGGGAGAGACCTTTGATGAAATGCCCGACAGTAGGGAGAGGGAACTTGTAATGCCCACCTCCAGCAGGAAGACAGGACATCAAGTGAGGGATGGGGTTGCCATCCCACAGTTACACCTCTGACCTATAATTGTCCTGTCTGAAAGAATTAGAGGGATGGAAATGGAGAGGAGCCTAAGGAAAAGAAGGTCTAGTGACAGGCCCAAGGTGGGATCCAGCTCAAGGGGAGGTCCCAAGGCCTGACACTATTACTAAGGCTATGGAATGCTCATGAAAAGGGACCTATCATGACTGCCCTCCGAAAGACCCACAAGCAGCTGAAAGAGTCAGATGCAGATATTTGCACCCAACCAACGGACAGAAGCAGCTGACCCCTGTTGCTGAATTAGGGAAGGCTGAAAGAAGCTGAGGAGAAAGGTGATTCTGTAGGAGGATCAGCAATCTCAATTAACCTGGACCCCCCCAAGATTTCTCAAACACTGGACCACCAGACAGCATACACCAGCTGATATGAGGCCCCCAACACATATACAGAAGAGGACTTCTGGGTATGTGTTCATTCAGAGATGATGCACCTAATCCTCAAGAGACTGGAGGCACCTGGGAGTTTAGAGGTCAGGTGGGGTGGGGGTGGGGGCATCCATGTGGAGATGGGGAGGGGTGGGGAATGGAATATTGCATATAAAAATGAATTACAAATAAAATTAAATTTAAAAAAACAATTAAAAAATAAAATGATTAATAAAAAATGTAAAAAGAAAAAGCAAGAAACCGGAATAAAGTGTAAGCATTTGTTCATGTTACTTGTTTTTTGTTTGTTTGGTTTTTGTCAACTTGACATAAACTAGAGGGAAGATGGATCCTGAATTGAGAACCCACCTTCATCACATTGATATGTGAGCATGTCTGTGGGGGGAACTGTCTTCACAGATAGTTTATATAGGAGGGGAGCCCACTGTTGATGGCTGCCCTAGACAGGTAAGCCTGAGCTGTGTAAGAGAGTCACTGAGCAGCTGGAGGAAGCAAGCAGAAGACAAGACCCTCCAGTGTCCCCTTCCAGCTCCTGCCTAGCTTCCCTGGATGCGGAGGACACACCCCACAGGACTGTAACATGCAGCAAACCCTTTGGCCACAGTGTTACCACAGCAACAAAAACAAAGGACAATTGAGGACAGCCTTAACTGATAAATGTGCATTAATAAAAGTAAACTGATTAATTGAAACAATCACATCAAACATGCCAGTAAAAGGAGAGGCTGGCTAAAGGGCCTATGACAGCACTAATCGGTTAACAATGTTACCTTAAGTCTCAAACTATTCTGAGACAAAAGTGACAAGATGGTAAAAGTGAACACGGGGACATCAATAACACAGGAGACTCAAAAACAGACCTGTGAACACAGCCAATGACACACACACCTGTGAACACAATGACAGACCTGTGAACATAGCCAATGACACACACCTGTGAACACAGCCAATGACACACCTGTGAACACAGCCAATGACACACACCTGTGAATATAATGACATACCTGTGAACACATCCAATGACAGACCTATACAAACACAGCTAAGTGTTTATGTTAAGCTCATGTTAATATGAAAATTAACAATGGATCAAAGAATATGATGAAACTAAACACACTCAACTATACATTTTATATATAGAGATAAAACTTTACAAAGAGCTGGAGAGATGGCTCAGTGGGTAAGAGCACTGACTGCTCTTCCAAAGGTCCCGAGTTCAAATCCCAGTAACCACCAGTAATGAGATCTGACATCCCCTTCTGGTGCTGTCTAAAGATAGGTACAGTGTACCTATGTATAATAATAAATCTTAAAAAAAAAACTTTACAGGAGCTGGTGAGATGGCTCAGCGGGTTAGAGCACCCGACTGCTCTTCTGAAGGTAATGAGTTCAAATCCCAGCAACCACATGGTGGCTTACAACCACCCGTAACAAGATCTGACGCCCTCCTCTGGTGCGTCTGAAGTCAGCTACAGCGTACTTATGAAGAATAATAAGAAATGAATCCTTGGACCGGAGAGACCAACCGGAGAAAGACAGGCTGTCCGGAGCGAGCGGAGCCGAACGGGGACGGCCGGAGCAAGCGGGGACACCGGAGCTAGCAGGGCCGGAGCTAGTGGGGCCGAACGGGGACGGCCAGAACAAGCGGGGCCAAACCGGAGCAAGCGGAGCCAATCGGAGCGAGCGGGGCTGGCTGGAACAAGCGGGGGCCGTACGGGGGCGGCCGGGAGCAAGTGGGGCTGGCCGGAGCGAGCGGGGTCGAGCAGAGCGAGCGAGGTTGACCGAAACAAGGGAAAAAAAAAAACAACTTTACAAAGTCATGATCTATTTTATATAGTACATAAAATACTATGTTACATAAATGTAGTTACAAATAAAATCATAGCCGGGCGTGGTGGCTCACGCCTTTAACCCCAGCACTTGGGAGGCAGAGGCAGGCGGATTTCTGAGTCCGAGGCCAGCCTGGTCTACAAAGTGAGTTCCAGGACAGCCAGGGCTACACAGAGAAACCCTGTCTCGGAAAAATAAATAAATAAAATAAAATAAAATAAAATAAAATCATAGAACTTTCAGAAGAAACCCTAGGAGAAGAGCTTCATGAGTAGGCAAACCACAAGTTTCATCCCTCAGATATTAAAGTTTTTAGATATACAAAAGAAAACTTGCTGAGCGGACTCCATTAAAATGTAAGGAGAGCCTGTGGTCTGGGAGTGTGGCTCAGTGGTCAGTGCCTGCCTACATATACAATACCCTGGGTTTCAGGTTTGGGGCATAGCAACAACGGTAAGTAAACCTTGCATTATGGAAGAAAACAGACACTCTTTAGCATGAAGAAATGAATATGAATTACCGCTCAAACATGTATTTCAAATATATAAAGAACTTGCAAATTCAATAAAAATAAACAAGCCAAAAACCTAACTTAGAATACAGATTCAGGACATAGCACCAGTGGAGACAGCAAATAGCACAGAGTAAGATAACAGCACCACTATTATTAGGGAAATAAAACCATGAGGAAGATATCACCACACCTATCGGAATTGCTAAAATAAAAATGTTAATATTAGCATAGTTTAAAACTTACTAAAAAGTCAGAGAACAACCCCAGGAGACGACAGCTGAGGCTTCCTGAAGTTAAACAGCTTGCATAAGGCAAGGACATAATGGGATGAAATGGCAGCCAAAGACACTGAGACAACCTTCCAACCACAGTCTGACAGAGAACTATTATCTGGAATCTTATAAAGAGCTCTAAATACCAAAACCCTACCTAAACCAATCAACGAGGGGCTATGAACTGAACTGACGTAATGAAACCCACTCATCTGCATGACAGCAAAAATTACCTTAAAAATGGAAGTGCAGATAAAGATATAGAAAAAAGATAAAGATAAAGAAATGCCTGAACCTTTTAAATATTACACATGGGAAGACAAGGCAGTTCAGGCTAATGTGTTTTTGAGAATTTTTTTTTTTATAAACATATAATATGACCAGTCAAATCAATTTACCTTCGAGAAAAGGAAAATGTACATTTGCCTTAAAAAGTTGTTATAAAGTTTGATCACTGCTATATCAAAGCAGTTAAGACCTAGGAACAAGCCGAATGGTCTTTCAATGTGTGTAACCCCATGGTGACACACCTGCAGGGTAGGACCTGGGTCCACAAGAAAGGGAGCCCCCCACACCTTACCAGTCCACTTATAAATTCTCAAAAGAGCAGTCAGTGGCCGGCCACAGTTGAGTAGTCTAAAAGTGGAGTGGGAGGGGGGGAGGCTAAAGGAGGTTTTGGAGATGGAACTGTCGTGTACCCCGACTGTTACTGAGGTACAGATGTTTACACCAAAAATGTCACCTTGACTATAGGATAAAAAACTAAAACTGAAGACAGACAGTAGCACTCCAACATATCCAGGACACAATCCAGTCAGTGAGTGTGTGTTTGTGTGTGTGTGTGTGTGTGTGTACATGTGCATTCACACTACTGCCGAGTGGGTAAGTCAGCTCACAGATTAGGATATGAAGGCTGACCATCACCATCACCACGGAAATATAATGGTCATGTACACTACCACCAGCGGCAGCAGCTGCACACACAGTATCTGGCCACCGTCCTAGGTACTCTATGCACACTTAGCACTCATTACAACTCTATGAGCCATGAGGCTGCTACTTCTGCCCTATTTATACATGAAACTGAGAAGACTGAGTGCAGAACCCACCTCCGTGGGTGGGGGAGAACCCACCTCCGTGGGTGGAGGAGGGTGGCAATCTACCATTTCTCACCTTACTCCTGTGCAGGACACTGCAAGTAAGAGAGCTACAGAGTGACCCGTGGAAACTGGGGTCCTCACTAAATCTCTACGTGCACCCGCACAGGCTCTCTCATTTAGTATAGAAGGCTGACCTGTCCCTACCTGTCCTGGGGTGATCCCTCTAGAAAATGGGAGGAGTCAGAGCCTCAACCCTGCTCATTAGGCTCACTCTTCCTTATTCAGTTTTGCAGAATAAATGTGCAAGTGCTTGAGCCATCTGCTGTGAGAATAATGTCACAGCCAGGCTTGGATAGCACGTCTCTCTAATCTCCTGGTGACGCGTGAGCTCTTCCTTCTGTGAGGCTTTGCACATCTCTGATTTGTTATTTTGTTTGAGTTGTGGATTGACTTGAATAACACACATTAACAGTTATAAGACAGCAGTGGTGCATTATTTCAGGCATGGAGGTGAGGACTCAATCCAGGGTCGTGTGCTTGCATGTACCATGCCAAAGAGCTACGTGCCCAACCCAGAAAGATATTTTAACATCTACGTAGTTACCTGAGTCCTAAGTGATTAACTACCATGGACTTTTGTAGCTGGGATACCTGATATAAAAACCTAGTTAACCTTCAATCATAATGATTAGTTTAGCAATTCTTCTTTCCTCCAGTACTTGTGCCATAGGTGATAGACAGAGTGAACATATAGATATATGATAGATAAGATACTGTATCTGTGATAGATGTAGATGAGTAATATAGATAGATGATAGATACAAAGATATGGAGATATAGACAAGAAGTTAATAGAGATAGAGATCAATAGGTAAATAGGTAGATAGATAGATATTGCTCTTAGTATCTGAATATTCCAACAGCAGGGACCACTACCTCATCTTCATATGTAAATTTTTACACCACCATATCAAATATTAGAATATTCATTATTCTAAAGTTATTTTTAAATTGGAAGTTACATTTGGACTAGACACAAGAGATCAAAATGTCCCTATAAGGCTAGAGAGAGGTGTCAATCAGTAGAATGCATGCCACAAAAGCATGCCACACAAGATGAACAACTTTGGTATCCAACACCCATATAACATATCAGGTCAACTCAATTCAGCAAGCTCCAGATTCAGACTGAGGTACTGTCCCAGAAAAATGAGGTGGGCCACAATTGACTTCCACACAAACTGACACACGGGTATACCAACATACACACCCATACGGCTGATTCTGGTAGTACAAACTTGTAGTCACAGTGATAGAGGCAAAGTCACTTGATCCCTAAAGCTTACTGGCCATCCAGTCTGACCTGTCAAGCCACAGGTACCAGTGAGGGAGCCTGTCTCAAAAACATGGGGAAGGCTCCTGAGAAGTGACTTCTGGCTTCCAAATGCATTTGTGCACACACATACATAAATATACATCTACATATACATGCACATCTACACCAAAAAGCCTATATAAAACTCCCTTTAAGTAGTCTATTTTAAAATGCAATGTTTTCAGGTTTGAAAAAGAACAAGAATGTGGCCTATCAGATAGCTGGGGTCATAAACAGGAGCTGTGCTGGCGCTGACATTCAGTAATGCGCCCAGCCCTTGGTGCCCTGGCGCAGCAGCAGGAGTGGCCTCTAGTGTTACAGTTCTCATGCAGGCCGCCAGCACCAGGACTTTTGTAGCCTTAGGACACTCAGACCCTGACAGCAGCCAGCACTGTAGCTTCTGGGCCTGTGTAGCCTTTGACAACAGCTGGTACTACTGTTCCTAAGCAAGGAGGTCTCGTGTGCCTCCCCAGTGTGTCTCCGGGGTCTGAGACTCTCTGGTCTGCAGTCTTTCCTCTCCGGATCTGTCTTTGTCCTTTCTCAGTTTTTGGTCTTTACCATCTCTTGCCTCTCTTCCCGGCTGTTCTGCAGTATCCTGTCACTGTGGCTGCCGCAATGGCTGTTCCTGGTGCCAGGGCAGCAGCCACCCTTGCCCTTCTCACCCTGCTTCCACTTCAGCTCTGCGCTGGTCTTGTGCCTCTGCCTCTCCTGTGGCTGTCAAAGCCACTGGCTGCTTTCTGGTTGAGCTCCACTTCTGCTGTTTAGCCGCATGCCACCCTTGAGGGGCTACCTCTGCTGTCCTGGAGGCCACAGGCCTCTCCACGTGGCTCTCCTTGTTCTGTGGCTGTTAAGAGTTACCGCCTGCCGTGCACTCCTCTGCATCTTTCCCAGAGGTGGCAGCCCCTGCTGTGATCTGGCTCAGCCGCAACCACTCACCCATGTTCACTTCTGCGGCTGCTCCACGTGCTCCACCATCTCCCTCTCTTAGCATCACCAGCTCAGTCCACTCTACAAATGATGGGTATACATAAACAGTAACAACACAAATAAAGAACATTGGGGAAGAGTCTTTTAATTGAACATAATATCTGAAGACCAGAGAAAGCGAACAGGAAGGTATTTTCATTCCGTTCACCATGTAAGTACAATAACCGGCTTTACGGAAACAGAAAAAGATGTATGCACCAATCATTTCATACTTTCATGCAAATGACCAATTGTGCTTATACCAACTTTGGCTGTCCCTTATGCACAATCTCCCTACTAGGTCTCCAGGGGAAAGGCTCCCTCTCCGGCCAGGAAATGGTTGCATGGAAGGTCTGGAGTTTTTTGGTTTTTGTTTTTGTTTTTTAACAGCCCAAGCTGGACTTCAGCAGCAAGTGGCTTCGATTGCTGTGTAAGTTCCTCAGAGGTCCCAAGGAACACTCAAAGTGACAGAAAGGTGCTGCCTGTTTGCCTGTTTTCTTTCTTTGGGGAAAAGAGTCTAGCAGCTACCAATTAAGACCTCCAATCATCCCATTCCGAACATTTTCACTTATAAAATAACGAACTTCAGTAGGAGTACCTACAGAGAAACTTATTCTTAATATCAATACTGAGTTTTAGCCATGTTCAATGGTGCTTTTAACAATGTTCCACAACTGGCCTGCACTCCAGGAAGAAACACGTCTCAGATTTGTCTCAGGAATGCAAAAGTTAGTGTCTTAGTCAGGGTTTGTATTCCTGCACAAACATCATGACCAAGAAGCAAGCTGGGGAGGAAAGGGTTTACTCAGCTTACACTTCCATACAGCTGTTCATCACCAGCTGAAGGCAGTACTGGAACTCAAGCAGGTCAGGAAGCAGGAGCTGATGCAGAGGCCATGGAGGGATGTTCCTTACTGGCTTGCTTCCCCTGGCTTGCTCAGCCTGCTCTCTTATAGAACCCAAGACTGCCAGCCCAGAAATGATCCCACCCACAAGGGGCTTCCCCCTTGATCACTAATTGAGAAAATGCCCCACAGCTGGATCTCGTGGAGGCACTTCCCCAACTGAAGCTCCTTTCTCTGTGATAATCCAGCTGTGTCAAGTTGACACAAAAACTAGCCAGTATAGTTAGGAAAATATATCCTTGAATCTGTCTAAAGAACTTAAGTGTAACTTGGGACTTACAAAGACTGCATACAGGGGCTGGCAAGATGGCTCAGTGTGTAAGAGCCCTGACTGCCCTTCTGAAGGTCCTGAGTTCAAATCCCAGCAACCTCATGGTGGCTCACAACCATCTGTAATTGGATCTGATGCCCTCGTCTGGCACTTCTGAAGACAGCTAAAGTGTACTTATGTATAATAATCAATGAATCTTTGGGCCAGAGCAAGCAGGGGCTGAGTGAGCAGAGATGACTGGAGCCACTAGGGTTGACCAGAGCAAGGGGGGTCGACTGGAGCGAACAGAGGACCTAAAAAAATATATTCAATTCCCAACTACCACATGAAGACTCACAACCATTAGTTTAGCTACAGTGTACCCATATACATAAAATAAATAGATAAATCTTAATTTAAAAAAGACTGTATACTAGGGGCTGGCCCACTAGGAGAAGTGCCTGAACACCCAAGTGTGATCCCCAACAGCTGCATAAACACCCGCATGTGTGATGAGGAAGCCAACATGCGTGGATCCCTGAGAAAGCTTCTCCCCGCCAGCCTAGCGGAGCCCCCAACTCCAGTCTTGGTGAGAGGAACACCATGTAAGGTAGACCTCTCCTCCACAAGCATGCACACACACACACACACACACACACACACATACATGCACATACCCACACATGCAGCTGCACACACCAGAACCCGCACGACACGCGGGGCTGTGCATTAGTGTTCCATAACAATATAATTGAACCTGAGCTCCATAACTTAAAAACAGAAAAAAATTTCAACTACATTTAAGATTCCTGTCCCATAGAGAGAACAGAGCAACTCCCCCTTCTCACAGTACATTTAGGTGATTTGTTTGTTTGTTTGTTTTTTTGAGACAGGGTTTCTCTGTATAGCCCTGGCTGTCCTGGAACTCACTTTGTAGACCAGGCTGGCCTCGAACTCAGAAATCCGCCTGCCTCTGCCTCCCGAGTGCTGGGATTAAAGGCGTGCGCCACAACGCCTGGCTCATTTAGGTGATTTAAAAAGAAAAAGCAGCAGGAAACAGGAGAAAGGGCCCAGAAGTCTCTCTCCGGACACCCAGAAACATCACAATAACAGAACACAGCTGGAGCCTCCTGTTTTCCCTCGCCAATATCCACCATCAAATCTTAACGGGCTGATCACAAAGTACTCAAAAGAAGTAGACATGGGCCGGGCGTGATGGCGCACGCCTTTAATCCCAGCACTCGGGAGGCAGAGGCAGGAGGATTTCTGAGTTCGAGGCCAGCCTGGTCTACAGAGTCAGTTCCAGGACAGCCAGGACTACACAGAGGAACCTTGTCTCAAAAAAAAAAAAAAAAAAAAAAAAAAAAAAAAAAAAAAAAAAAAAGAGAAGTAGATAGGTTCTAATGAACTGATGTAGATGCGGTGTAAGCGGTGTAACCAATCGATGCTTTTAACATGCAAATAAATGTCTAATGAATTACAGAAAACAGAGGGCACCATGCTCAAATAAAAACCCACCTGTTCTACCTCCCTCTTTTATTTTTACTGTCCAGTGTGTACCGTCAATGTGTAGTACTACATAGCACATAAGGCTGACTACAGATGGCTGGCAACAAGCAGCAATTCTATTTTCATCAGTAAGCAAAGTGTTGAATAGAAAGAGCTCCAGATGAGAGCAGAAGTTATAATCCCAGAACTCGGAGGCTGAAGCAAGAAGCCTGCCTCGAGCTCTGGGCCGGACTAAGTCACAGGTGGATTACAGGCCACCTTCAGCCACGGTGTAAGACACTGTCTTTTATCTTATGTGATTGACTGATTGATTGACGGATTGATTAATCTATCTGCCTACATGCACACATGTGCACCATGTTCTGGTTTCCCCAGCGACAGGTCAGAAGAGGGTGCTGGGATGCCCGGAACTGGAGTTGGGGATGGGTGTGAGCCCCCATGTGGGTACTGGGGATTGAACTCAGGTTCTCTGCAAAGAAAATCCTATCTTACAAATCAAACAAAACGGAATTCCAAGTGACCCTGTGACTGATGCTCCACTTAACCACTGCTGCAGGACTGGGGTGCAGCTCTACGTGAGTGAGTGCCAGCACGCTCAGGGCCTTGCACTCAGTCCCAGCACGGCAACAGAAAGTCAGGCAGGACTGAGCACTGCTGTCACCGCCGTCACACCCACTACAGGAGGCAGCAGTCCTAATTATACAATGTTTGACAAAGCTTCATCAAACTGCTTACAGTTCAGCTAGCTGAAGGTTTTAGGTGCTACAAAGGCAGAAAAAAATGTATCAGCGTTTGGCTAATTTAGGAATTATACCTGTAAGCTGGTGATGCAAGTGTACGCATTGCCAGTTCATATGCTTCGGAAGAGGACAGGACCATCTCTGTGTGGAACCAAGCCTGACTACACGCACCGCTGCACACAACCCCTTCTAACACCGTCCCCGCCGCTCCCAGACTATCCACTTTCTGAAATGCCCTTCACCAGGGCCCTTATCTATCCTGACTCGGTTTTAAGACTCAAGCCTTCTCCAACCTGTAATTGAAGTATCAGGAGACCAAGAAGAACTGGCACAAGTTTAAGCAAGCTTGAGTCACACAGTCAATTCCATGATAACAGGGGCTACAGTGAGAGACCCCACTTCAAAAACAGAACAAAACGAACCCAAAGAATGAAACATACTTTAAAAAAATCAAGGCTAGAGCCATGGGCCCAGGAGTTAAGAGCACCCACCACAGGCAGCTCACAATGTCAATTCCAGCTCCAGGGACGTCCAATGCCTCTGCCATCTGTGGACATGCGCTGGCACATGCAGTCATGGAGGCGAGCACACACACACACAGAGATAGAATAAAAGTAAATCTTTATGTAAACATTCTCATCTTCATACTCTCCTGCCTCCTAGGCTAGTCTGGGTGAACGACTTCTGTGTGGCTCTCACAATCTGATTTATATCTTCCTTGCATTCATCACAAAGCAGGTTATGTTATATACCACTTTTTGGGCAAATTTTAATAATGTAAATTACTGGCTACTTTGCTAGTAGCTGTGAAAAATTACCAATAAACAACACAAAGAAGACAAGGGCTGTTTATTTTGGCTTGTGGCTTCAGAAGCATCAGGATATATCAGATGTTACTGTCATTTTAATAACAATGTTTTCACATGTAAATACTCTACATGATAGTTCTGTTCAGGGGCCTATTTTATTAAGGAGGCACTCAAAGGACGCATCATGGAAATTTCTTCGCTGCTTGAACTGGACCCCCTAGTTTATTACAGCCAGGATGGTCTGAAACTCTAGTACATAGCACCCATCAGGCCACGGATATTATCTGAATACGTGCATTCCACGTGCGAACCATGTTTTTCAGAGGAAACCTACATTGCTCATTGCTTTTGAGAATGGCATAAGGCTAGCATATGATTGCTATTTGACTATAAAGCCCAGCAAAAAAATAAATTTGTCAGAATTTGTCACCAAGGATCAAAAAAACAGGATATTTCACAATAAAAACTGAATAGCTTAAAATCAATTCTAATGAACTATCCTTTAGAGTAAACAGGGTTAAACTAGTCCCAGTGACTACAAACTTGGACCTGGGCGTCGAGCTCCCTCGGCACTGTTGGGAGGTGGTGGCAACTTCAGGGATGGGGGATGAGTAGGGACCTTAGAGCAGTGGCTCTCACCCTTCCTGACAATGCATCCCTTTAATACATACAGCTCCTCATGTGGTGGGACCCATAATCATAAAGTTATTTTTGTTGCTACTCCAGAACTGTAATTTTGCTACTGTTATGGATCACAATGTAAATATCCGTGTTTTTCCTGTAAAGGGTCATTCAAACCCCACAGGTTGAGAACCACTGTCCTAGAGCAGCTGGGGCATGCTCTTAGAGGGGCCGTGGCAGCTGGACAAGCTCCCTCTGTGACCTTCTACCTCACCACCGGCCCAAAGCAACGAGCCAACTAAACTAACGACCTAGAACCTCCAAAACTGGGAGCCGACATCAGCCCTCTCTTTGTATGAACTTATCATCATGATTCTGTTTCAGTAACAGAAACCTGAATAACATTATGGGGCCACAAAGAACATAGGCGTCTGAAAGCGTTTTAATTTTTTACAGCATGAACACACACAAAGAATTTAGTTTGAACACACACACACAATGAAACAAACATACTGATGTCACATAGCTGCCACATGGGCTTATAAGCACACACTACCACTTAATCGTCAGTAATCTCAGGTTGTAATGTGGATTCTGAGGATTGCAAACATGAACAGAAAATGCAGACTCTGTGGTTGGTAATGATGTGAGCAGTGTAAGTTTAAAGATGCAATCTTTAGAAGTCTCTATGGTAAACCGATACTTAGAGGAGCACTTTCATATCTACTTAATGGTTATAAGGTATGTGCCCTTTTCATTTCCATGTCTTTCATAAAAACACTGTCCTGTAGAATAGTCTCTGAGCACAAAGACTGTGAGAAGGTCTAATTCCTGTTGCTCAAGGAGAGAGACCCTGGCTATGCTTTAGCACTAAGATATAAGAAAGAGCATGTGAATCAGTCACCAAAGCAGATCACTCATGTTAAAGCACACTTCATGCCCGTACCCTATCCTCTAGTCTAGATGGACCCAGGAAAACAAATGACTCAGAAAAACTGCTGCAAAACAACCAGAGTCAGGCTTGGTAGCACGGCCTTATACTCTAGCACCTAAGAGGCTATGACAGGAGAATTACCAGTTCAAGGTCACATTTGCTATACAACAAGTTCCAGGTCTGGGCTACATAGAAAGACCCTGACTCAAAAAGGAAGTCTGATTCTAATTATGAAGAAAGTTTTGGACTATCTCAACCAATCTATCTTTTTAAAAATGTTACTCCCATCTCTCAGGAGGCAGAGCTAGGCAGATCTCTGTGGGTTTGAGGCTAGCCTGGCCTACAAAATGGGTTTCAGGCCAGCCAGAGCTAGATGGTGAGAGCTGAGGAACTGGATCATCCACACCGGCCCTAAGGACACTCACTCATTGCTTTAAAACCTTGCAAACTACACAAGCTCTACTTTAAAACGAAAAAGTGATTGATTTATACAGCTGCTGATTTGGATTCACATAACGAACCGATTTCAAAAGCTGTTTACTAAAGAATATGAAGTGGGATTTCAAACCAGGCCACAGGGACTGTGTGCATGAGTCCTACGAGCCATATTCCCAAAGCACTTCAAAGTAATTCTAAGAAAGGACAGTGACTAAATGTTATTATTATTCCAGCTGGCACTGTAAGTGGGTTACTCTCAGGTCCTGTGCTCAGAGACTACATCCTTGCTGATAGTGGTGAGGTGTTACTCCCAGGGTGCCCTGAACCCTGCTGAGTCGTTCTCATTTATAAAGGAGCAGGACTGGTCTAGCTTGGGAGCCAGTAATCTTTGGGGTATAATGACCAGACAGGAAATATCTTGGGCTCTGTGGGCTATACAGTCTCTATGAAAACTGTTCACCGTGGACAGCACAGGCTGAGGAGCACGTGTGTCCTGATACATCTGCAGCTATGGATGCAGGCAGCAAGTTCGCTCTAGTCTGTAGACAACCGCTTGACCCTGGGTTTAAGTCAGTTTGTTTCTAGATCTACCTACCACAGCATTACAGAAAGCTGTTGCCCTCTATCTTTTGGAGAAATAAATTTGTTAGCGGTGTCTAATACAAGGCACATAGACTAGTGGCTCACAGCAGAGTCTTGGGAGATACACAGTCTGGGAGTCTATTAGCTGTGGAGGCCTGAGCAAGTCACACAATCACTCAACCTGATGCTTTCCTGTCAGGCAGTTGTGAAATTTAAATGAAGTGATACGATATAAAGTATTTGGCTTTGGGTTTAGTATACATGAGGTGGCCAAGAAAGGAATGTTTTTACTGTAATTAAGTATTGGGCCAGAGGTTTTGGGAAAGGAACACAATTCTCCAATTAGTCATTTTTTTTACAGCAGAGAAATAAGGCATGCTTATGGGCATTTTGGGTGCAAATAGAGAGATCCCTCCACAGACAAGGACTACTTAGATCACCCTGTCGACCTCTTCTTACACAGACAGATACACAGAGACACGCACACAGTGCTGTCTTGACAGAAACACTTTACACACACACACACATACATGACATGTAAATGACAGTATCATCTTACTGACACCTAAAGAAAAACCATTTTTAACTGTAGTGGATAAAGAGGCTCAGAGAGGGTAAGAAAGCCCAGCCAACACCGCAGAGGTGTAAGGCAGGAGTCAACATTAGTAAGCTTGACTACAAAGCCCAAGTCTCGTGACTACCCAAATATGGCACTGGTTCTAACTCCGCGGCTGTGCCTATACGTGTCTTAATGAGCACCGAAATAGTATCAGTAATGATCTCTCCATACAACAAATACTTTCCAACTTCTTAGAGCTCCAAAGTAGGAAGGCGCCCACAACAATCACTCATCTTAAAATAGCAGTAATCCTATCAGGATTTTTATTTTTTGAGACAGGGTTTCTCTGTGTAGCCCTGGCTGTCCTGGAACTCACTTTGTAGACCAGGCTGGCCTCAAACTCAGAGATCCGCCTGCCTCTGCCTCCCGAGTGCTGGGATTAAAGGCATGCGCCAACACGCCCGGTGATTTTTTTTTTCAAAGATGACTACCATTTGTTTTTTTACACACAGCTAATCTAACGCAAACTCTCACAACTGAAGTAAATAATTCATTATTAAAATGAAGCAGTGAGGTGATCTCATATACAAGAAGCTCCTGAAAACCACCACCACTGCCCTCTCATGTGACAGTTTGCTCTCACATCGTATTTATGCCAGTCTGCAGAGACACAGTTCTGCTCCTTGCTCCACAAGTTACTGAGTATTACAAGCATCACTCATGAGTGTGTACAGCATCACGATCCCCCCCACTCTCCCTCCACGTGGTGCTTCACACGGTAAAGCCGTGCAAAGCCCAGCACTCTGTCTACCCCTGCTTCTGAACTCTACTGTAAGAGTGAATTCAAACTTAGAAAGACACTAATGCTAGAATTCCCAAGATAAATTTAAACTGTAACAAACTAAAACCATAAATTACAATCTAGTACTAGATCTATGCAAGACAATTACATTTTTCTGTAAATCATACATGGTATGTGCTTTCCAAACCAACAATTCTCAGTGTCAAAGTAGTCATCAATTAGGATTTAATAAAACGTTATTCTTTTATTTAAATATTGTATAATTCAATAAATTTAAATGTGCTGAGCGTGGTGGCGCACGCCTTTAATTCCAGCATTCGGGAGGCAGATTTCTGAGTTCGAGGCCAGCCTGGTCTTACAGAGTGAGTTCCAGGACAGCCAGGGCTACAATAAACCTAAATGAATATTGCATACTTACAAGATGCCACATAAATATCTCCTGTGAAAAGTAAAATAATTTTCTTACCGTTTGGTATTCTACTGAGAACAAGAAAGTCCAAATTTTAAAATAAATCAAGTTATCTTTTAGCATTTAAGATAATATTCAAACGTGCTGGGCTATAATAAAGTACCAGATCATCTACTCTAATGCCCATCTAAGCTGGCAGGCAAGGGAGGAAGAGTCTACTGAGCGTGATGGTCGGCCAGGCCTTGCCTCCAGAAGGCGGCACTCACTCCATCACCAACACACCCCCACTCTGGAGGGGACGCCGTCTGTTTCAAACATCCCATTTTCTCTCCTCTACCACCTCCCTCCCATTTTAAAAACATCTGCAAGTTTTCTAATAAAGAAAAGTTTGTAGACAGTTGAAGCCGGTGGTTCCTGTAATATCTCTCTCTCTCTCTCTCTCTCTCTCTCTCTCTCTCTCACTCACTCTGTGTGTGTGTGTGTGTGTGTGTGTGTGTGTACGCGCGCGCAGTGTGGTATAGCCTGACAGCACATGACTTGTCTACCCAAAGCCCCAAATTCAACACTCAACACTCGCCAAATGCAGTCACTTTTTGAGATGTGATTGTGAATACTGTAATCCCAGGGACTTGGGAAGCTGAGGCAGGAGGATGTGAAGTTTAGAATCATCCCAGGCTACACAGTAGTATGTTGTCTCAAAAATACAACAAAGTAACAGAAAAAAAAACCCTTTTGAGAAGAAGAGGACTTCAAACCCCCCTTTGAGAATCTGTTGAATCGGGCCTATTCTCCAGCAAACAGAGACAGACACAGAACTAATTCTTAAACTCCTGGAAAACCAGAGTTCAGAGTGGGGGGTCAGGGGTGGGGTGGGGTAGTTCCCAAGGTGTCGGCAGTCCTTCATAATTCTAGCTCTAGTTTACAGGGACCAATTAAATAAATCATAAGCAAATAGTAAGGCAGAGGCACAATCAAGTATTAAAACTCCTGCACCACCAGCCCCTTAGCAACAAAGTGAAGGTAACAATGTTTACACAGCACTGGCCACCAGGGAAGAAACCGCACTGGGGCTGGAAGAATATGCAGTGTAAAATGCCCCCTCATACAATAACGACTAATCCTCACAATTCCGGGAAGACAGAGGCAGGCGGTATTTTTATCCCTCTTCCCCAGCTAAGGAAACAGGTTCAGATAACAACTTGCCATGATTAAACAGCCAACGAGAGGAGAGCAGGGATTTTTAACCCAAGAACTAATTGCAGACGTGAGCTCAGTCCACTATTATACCTCCTCAGAGCAGTCCACTATTATACCTCTCAGAGCAGAGCAAACAGGCTGACCGACCACACGGGAGATGTCGGCCCAGGATGCAGTAAACAGTAATTAGTATATTTTAAACAGTTAACTGAGTTCGATCTCCAGCACTGCAAAAAACATTTTATAATTAAAAGATTTGAATATCCAATTTCCTCTTGCTTCATTACTTAATAAAAAACCTTTTTCCGGGGGAAAGATACAATTATACTAAAAAGCCTACCACTGAAAATCATGGCTTTTTGTTTTTTATCAAACATTTGTTCCTGCGCATGTCTTTAACTCTTTATATACAAAAACAAATTTGTTGAAAATTCAAATGTAAGAAATGGAAGGCTTAAGCTGGGTGGTGGTAGCATACGCCAGTGCTGACTCTAGACACAGGGAGCTCTCTCTTGTGAGTTCATGGCCAGCCTGGTCTATAGAGCTAGCTAGTTCTAGGTCAGTCAAAGCTATACAGAAATACCGTCTAGAAAATCTGAAAAAAGAGAAAGGAAGGAGGAAGGGAAGGAGAGAAAGCTTAAATACCCATTTTTGGCCTTTTGTTTAGATTTTGCTGCTGCTGTTTTGAGACAAGACAGGCCCAGACAGGTCTCAAACTCTGTGTAGATGATGATGACTCTCAGCTTCTGGCTCTCCTGTCTCTCCAAGCACTGGGATCACAGGTACACACCGCCACATCCAGTTTGTGCAGTGCTGGACATGAAACCCAGGTTAGGCAAGCACTCTATTTGAACCCTAACATAAAGGACGAAATTTTGAGAGATAATGAAACATCAGCGTAGGTTCTGATACCACGAGGGAGGGAATGGGGAAAATATACACTCTGCTTTGCTTCCGCAAATTAGGATTTGGAATTTATTAAGGAAAGTATAACGTTACAAATTAATAGCACTAACAGTTATCAAATGCTAAAAGAATAGTTTTAAATGTAAAAATTCAGACTGGAGATGTACTCGGCGGTAGGTAGTGTGTTTTCCCCGAATGCACAAGGCCCTGGGTTGGGGGGTGGGAGGTAGAGTGGAGGGGGAGGGATAGAGTGGGGGAGGAGCGGTAGAAAATATAAGAATGAATATAAATCCACGTGCATACAGCATCTTGTGACTTCTTTTTATACTTGTGTTCCAACTATTTGGTATTTTCAAGGCAACATGACTAAAGTTTTAAGTAGGTCAGTTGGTTTTGACTGACAAACCAAAAAATAGGTGCCAGGAGAAAGCAGGCAGAGAAGCAAAGGCTAAAAAAGCTACCTGCACGCAGTTCACAGGCTCTGGTAGCACTAGCAAAGGGTCTCTGCTCAGTTAAATGTACCCCACCCGCCCCTTAGCACGGCCAGGGCTCACGGAAGATGGAGAAACAAGACTAAAAACAATTAACTTATGTAAGGGGGGGGGGACAGCATTAAATAGAAAAAAGAAGAAAAAACCCACGTGCACCTGGCAGGTTAATTACAGTGGCAACACAGGTTCTAAGTATTGACCTATTGCCCAAAGTATCTGCCTACGCTAATACCTTACGGTAAGAAGCAAAATATAAAGGTAGGCAATTAAAGCAGGTTGACAAGAATATTCAAAACTGCGAGGATCTCCACCAAATGCATGATAATAAATACTGCCTGGAGGAAAAAGAAGGTATCAAGCTTCCCAAACCGTGTAACATCAGGGCCGTGCAAGCCCGGGAGACGGCTGGGAACCCCAATCTGTGTCCACAAATCGGGGACCCTCCCTGGAGCAAGCCACGAGCTCAGCCTGGAGCAGCGCCGCCCGGCCGGGTACGGATTTTGCTGGAGCCCCGCGAGCCCCGGGAGGGGGACACCCCTGCAGTCGCCCACCCCGGACCCCTAGCACCTGCGCCGCCGCTCGGGGCAGCGCGGCCCGCGAGGCCCGCCGGGATCCCTTCGGTTCCCCGAGAGAAGGCGCCGGCGCCGCCCGGCAGCTCCTCACCGACGCGAGCGCGGATGGCCGCTCCAGGCTGAAACCCGCGCGCGGGACGACGCAGCGGTTACCTCTGTCCGCGGCCGCCGCGCAGGCCGAGCCGCCACACCCGCTCCGCGCCGGCGCCGCGCCAGCCCCGCTCGGACAGACAGCCCGGGGACGCGCTCACCGGCCCGCCCGCTCGCTCGTGCCCGGCTCCGCGGAGCGCTCTTGAAAGCCGCGGGGGCGGAGCGGGGCGGGGTGGCGAGGCACGAGCGTGCTGCGCGCCGCACTCTGGGAAATGTAGTTCTCGGTTGCCTCCTTGAAGAGCGCGCCCTCGGCTATGCGGCTATGCGCCCTGACCCGCAGGCGCTTCCCTTCCATCCCTCCCAGTATCCCAGGTGGGGAATATCCCAGGTTTTATATCTATTCCTATCAGTTTTATCTCATGCTCTGCAAAAGGTATACAAACAGCTTGTGTCTGCAAAACAAGAAAGTAATTAACTAAGTACCCAGAGTTAAACTCAATGGCTAGTATAAACTGGTGAGATAAGACAAACCCTCAATAAAGTTGCTGGAAATGTAGGGGGAAAGAGCAAGGGCATATTTTAGGATAGTTCCCTGAACTCTTTTTTTCCAGGGCATTCTGAAGCTTTCAGAATCTTCAAAGCGAATTTGAAATGTAGCCATAGACCAGGTGGCTTGGTGCAGGAAGATAACGTCAGCTGTTCCTGTGGCTGAGATTGAGATACAAAGAAACAAATTGGATCCAGCCTGGGCAAACCACAGAGCCTCCAGCTGGGCCTGTAGGGAGACAGGTGTCATCACGTGCTCGCTCGCACTGGTCTGCTTGTGCCAACTAGACCCCAAAGGTCCCATAACCCGCTCAAACATCAGCCATGGGTGGGAACCATTGCCTTAGGGCCACTTCCGCAGGGCTCCTCGAAAATGAGGATCTGAAGTCCCCTGAAACAGAGAGCTCAAATCCATCCTTCTCCCCCAAGTGGTTTTGGTCACGTACTTCGGTACAGTGAGAATAAATTGCTACAACTCTAGACCTAGAGAGGAATTTCTGTTGGCATAGCAGGTTCAGGAAAAAAAAATCTTAAAGTTAAATATTCATAGCAAATGAGGAAAAAACGAGGGAGGAGGGCAGCCAGGGCAAGTACCTGTCCTACATCTATAACAACAATTTCACCTAATTATTTTACGTATTTATTTATTTTTTATTTATTTATTTTTATTTATTTATTTATTTATTTTTTGGTTTTTCAACACAGGGTTTCTCTGTATAACCCTGGCTGTCCAGGAACTCACTTTGTAGACCAGGCTGGCCTCGAACTCAGAAATCCGCCTGCCTCTGCCTCCCGAGTGCTGGGATTAAAGTGAAAATAAACTAAAAAGAAACGAAGCATGTGGTTTTCTAAATCTAGAGAGTTTTCTTAGCTTCATTTGAGAATACACAAGCTGGTTCATAAACAGAGGATATTAGACTCACCTGCCCTGATCTCTATGAATTAAAACCAGAAAGGATGTGATGATACCTCCTGAGTAATTATCTGATTGCACTGGATGGGAATAAACGATAATGTTAAATCCCAGAAGGCATTTGCATTTTATATTTTAAGTCTCCCCCTCTAATCCTGGATTAAAAGGCTTTAAACCTCCACCAACATTTCAGATGCTGTCTGCAAATGGGTTCGGAAAGCTTAATTAAGAAGGCAATTTCCTCTTCATCTGTAAAGGAGCTGAAGCTTGCAGGCTGCAGTAGGCGAGTCCGGACAGAGCTGTGTAAAGTCTCAGCGTGAAGATGAACCATCAAGACAATCAACTCCCTGCTGCAGTGCCTCACTGGCTTGTGTCCCTGTCTGCCCACCCATGGACTCCGACCATCCCCTTCCTCTATGCCAGTCTTACTGGTTTAAACTTCTCTGAACCAGGAGTTGTGGAATCCCAGCATTCAGGAGGCAGAGCAAGTGTTCCAGACTAGCCCTGGCTACATAATGATAACCTCGGGCTAACCTGGGCTACAGCAAGCTACAGCAATGAAAGCCTGTCTAAAAAAAAAAAAAAAAAAAAAAACCAACACAGAAAAACGGAAACAAAAAGCAATTACCTCCTGTCCTCTACCTCCAAGATGCATTGGTGGCTTCCTTTCTTGGCCTTGGCTCTGTGGCTCATTTTATGCTAATAAAAATTTTTTTTGTTTTGTTTTGGTTTTTCAAGACAGGGTTTCTCTGTATATAGCCCTGGCTGTCCTGGAACTCACTTTGTAGACCAGGCTGGCCTCGAACTCAGAAATCCACCTGCCTCTGCCTCCCGAGTGCTGGGATTAAAGGCATGCGCCACCACGCCCGGCTTATGCTAATAAATTAATGATAGCTTTCTGTCCAGTACCCATGTAATCAAGATGTCTTTAAATCAGACTAGAGAGATGGATCAGTGGTTCAGAGCACTGGATGCTCTTCCAGAGGACCAGGTTCTGTCCCCAGCACCCTAGTGGGTGACTTTGGCCAGCCCTGGCAAGGTGAGCATAACTCTGGCAGGCCTTGCCCCTGTCTGCCATTTCCTCTGCCTTGCTAAAGCCAATAGATTGTATTCCTAACACCAGCCATCAAGGTCTGTTCCCTTATTTGACCACTTCCCCTCCTGAGGCTGATGTCCAAGGTCCAACTATTGAAGTGTTGACGTCCAGCAATCAAAAGTCCCTTTTGGCTCACCTGCCCAATCAAAACAAACCAACTCATTGTAACATGGGGCTTCCCTCTTTTATCCTTACAAAACACCATTTTTCTATAGGTCACATCTGTCTCCACTGTATCCAGAGACAGTCCTTTGTCCCTGCTCTAGGACAAACATTTTTCCCCCTCTCCCTTGTTCCCTCCCTCTTCTCCCTCATCCTCTATCTCCTGTCTTTTTCTCTTATCTCTTGTCCTCTGTCCCTCTGGGGTAAGTAAATCTTCATGTTGGCTGAGAACTTGGTCTTGGGGTGTCCTGGGACATTGCCCGTCCTTTCAGTGGTGGCTAACAACAAGCTGGAACTCCAGTTCTCAAGGATCCAACACCCTCTCCTGGTCTCTGTATTCATGTGATGCACAGAGGTATATACAGATAAAACACTCATATACATAAAATAAGATATATACAAATCTCAAAATAAATAAACAACCCTCTGGTCATCTTCACTAATCTCTGAGATGTTTGAAGTTCCTTCATTTCTGATTGGGCTTTGTCATTTCTGCTTCTTCTGACACGTTGCCCGTGTAATCCTAACCACCGTATGCCATTACTTAGACTTTTTAATCAGGAAGGCTCACCCACTCCTTGTAGCCTCCCACACACAGTGAGACCTCTTTTTATCCTTACAGTAACACAAATCCGCAAGCATTTTAATCAATTTTTACTTATCTGCAAGTTTCTTAGACAGAAAAGAGAAACACAGGACTTGATATATACTATGTTCTTAATAAGTGATGCCTGCATACACATCAGCTTTGAGTAATTAATGGTTTTGTATACATCTCCAACCAAGGGCCAGGTAGTATCTATATTAAGTTCTGACCCCATAAACCTTGTCCCGGCTCTCCAGCTCTGCTTCGTAAATGACAGTAACTATTTCTCACTGTGGCTCCAGATACTTGTGTAAGTGAAAATATGTTAAAGGTCTGAGTGAACGGTGAAGGGCACACCTCTGGGTGAGGTGGCACTGTTGGAAGACATGCTCACCCAGGAGGCTACCTGTTTTTATTTCCACCGAGATGTATCTGAGGCGTTTGGGGGTGGGTCTGTGGGTGAAGCTAAAACAGGAAGCATCTTTGTGATGGCCACTGGGACTTCAGCTGTGCACCTTGGAAATCCCCAGTGTTGACAGGATTTTTAACTTGTTACTAATCTGTCGTGGTGGTGGTTTTTGTCTTCTTCTTTTTTTCCTTCTTTCTTCTTTTCAGTTTTACTACTCTGTCGTGCCCTCGTCTAACCAGCTTCCACACCCTGCCTAGGTGCGTCTGACTCAGTCTGCACACGGAGGGAACTGGAATTCTCTTTGGAGTAATATATAAAATGTGAGAGTAAGAGCAATTGTTGCCCCATTCAAAATGATGACAACAGAAGTGAAGAGCTGGGCCTTGGACACAGGGTGGAATTGGGTGGCAGAGCATTTCCCGAGTTCGTGCAAAGCTCCAGGTTTGTTCAGCAGTACAAGCACATACATGAACACACATACACACAAAGAAAAGATTACTTGAAATAACTATTTTTGAAACATATCTAAGATGCTTCAAAACAAAACCTCATTCATACTTACTTTTTTAAGATTTGTTTATCATGTATACCATAGACTCTCTGCATGTATAACTGCACATCAGAAGAGGGTACCAGATCCCATTACAGACGGTTGTGAGCCACCATGTGGTTGCTGGCAATTGAACTCAGGACCTCTAAAAGAGCAGCCAGTGCTCTTAATCTCTGAGCCATCTCTCCAGACCAATTCTTTTTTTTTTTTTTTTTTAGGCAGAGTTTCTTTATGTAGCCTTGACTGTTTCAGAACTCACTTTGTAGACCAGGCTGAGCTTAAACACCAAGATCCACCTGCCTCCCAACTCCCAAGTGCTAGGATTAAAAGTATCCACAACCATTACCATTTTCTTCATCTTTATGGTTGGAACAGGCAATATGTTTGGATAGCAATATGTTTCAAGTCCGTGTTTTCCAAATTATGAAAAGTATTTCTTTTGCTGTTTCTGAGATGCGGGTTTTCCTATGTAGCCCAGGCTAGCCTCAAACTCTCATCAGCCTTCCTACCTCAGCCTCCTGGGTGCTGGGACTATATAGGCAAACACTACCACGGCTGGCTTCGAACACACTCCTTTTTATTAAGCTATAGCTCCACGTGACATACTCTCAGGCATCAAATTTACATCTTCATAATACACTTTATATCTGAAAAATTTTACAATAAAAATAAAAGAAAGATCTTAGCTGCATCTCCTTGCTTTCTTTCCTCAGTCAGATGCGCTCCAGCATTTTTTAGGGATGATTATGAAAGTTTACTTCTTATTCCTTCTTACAATTATCTACAAAGTACAGATGGCTATGAGACATAAGGGCAGGTGTTTCATGAGACTTTGTTGAAATTTTCTTTAAAAGGAATTAAGCAAGCTTATGGGAGGAAATATCTGTCTTATACTTTTTCTTCCTGGAAGGATTTTAGCATGTATGTATGCATGTATGTATGTATGATGTATCTCAGCCGTCTTGGAGCATAGTGGTATTTGAGGATGGGTGAAAGTCATGCATATGATGGGTGGGAAAGGATAATAGGATCGTGAGTCTCCGGTGATTGATCCTTGAACCAGTGTCTCGGTCCTACATTATTTCCATTTAGACAATGAAAGCCACTAATTTACTGAACTTTGTTTTATACAGCCAGACCCGGCCCTGGTTTAAGATCATGCAAAGAAACGTGTGCAATACTTATATCATGGAGAATCTCTTGGGTATTAGGTTAGGATAAATTATGTAAATTTCTCCTCGCTCATGTGATATATCCTGACCTCCCGACCCCTGTGGAACAGAACGGGATAGATTTTGAGCGCAATTATAGCTCAGGCACGTCTACCTAAGAAAAGTCCATTAATGGATCTGGACTCCAAATCTTAGCTGCATTTCACGGTTTGAGAACACACTGGTGTGTCAGGAGGTTGACAAGCCCTCACTCCACAAGGAAAGAGTACAGAAGTTCTACATTTTGTACCTTCCCAGACCTCACCCTATGCTGTCTCTTAATTTGGCTTGTATTCAATTGTGTTCTTTATTTTTTAAAAAAATCTAATTATAAATGTAGTGCAATCCTGATTTGTTTGTGATTCTAAGAAATTACTGAACACAAGGAAGTCGTGAGAGCCTCTGAACTTGTTGCTGATTGGTCAGAAGTGACGGTCTGAGTCTCCCTGCACCTGATTGGTTAGAAGTGTGGAGCGGGGTCTGAGGCTCCCTGCACCTGCAGTTGGCATCTGAAGTGATGTCAATTCTGGGGCGTGTACTGCCCTTAATCATGGATTCTACACTAACAGTGGGACGTTTGTATCAAATTTCACTTGAAGGTTGCATCTGAATAGTGACCTCCTCCAAGACAGCCCCATTAAATGCTTGAGGCCCTGTAAATCTGGTTATAAAAAAGTAACATTTCCATAAGCAAAATATGTCTGCTTCCAAATCTCCGTGTGGCCTGCTACATTTTCACATTTTCCTTTGTTTGTAATGAGCAACTCTGTTCTGTGATCTCCCTGTTACTATTGGTAAAGAAAGAAGTTGTCATATTCAAAGCCAGGTGGAGATCAAGCAGGAGCCATTGGGCTGGATAATGCAGGGTGTGTGGATTTACTTGACTAGACTTTGATCATCTTGCATTGAAACTGCGGCTCTCATGTTGCAATCTTTGTAGATGAGGCAAGTGTTTCCCTTTAATCAAGTTGGTGATTTGAAGCCACAAACTGAAAGTCATACACCCGAAACCTTTGCTCACACGACAAAGAAAGCCCTTCACATCCCCTGAGTAATCCCCTTTGGGACTTAGAAACCAGTATTGAAAATTGAAAAAGGTTATAATTTTCTACTTCCTTTTCAAGGAAGCAGAGCCAGAGGGAGCCTTTCAGCCCATTTTCTCAGAGGCAAAGGCAGACTATTAGGAGAAAGCTGCCTGCTGTTCAGCCTATTTGGAAGGTTCCAGTTGTTCCCTTAGCCATTAGCTGTGGCTTGAGTTATACAAGCTTAGAGGGTAATTGCTTGTGTGCCTGGACGGTTGAGGCACCACACACAACTGTCAAGATGAGGCCAGGGAGGGCTCTGAGCAGAAGATATGTGATCACCCTTGCTGCAAGCCCGAGGCGAGCAGCCATTTATACACTAAGGCACCCAGGACTGTGTGCATATGCGTGTGTGTGTGTGTGTGTGTGTGTGTGTGTGTGTGTGTGTGAGTATGTGTGTGTGCTTGTACATATTCGAGTATGTGTGTGTGCAAGTGTGAATATGAAAGTGTGTGTATGTGGGTATATGCATATACGTGTGCCTGTGCTTATTATGTGATTGTACATGAGCATGTGTGTGCATGCACATATGCATCTGTGTGTGCTTGCATGTGCATATGTGTGTGTATGTGTGTATATAAACTGAATCCAGGGTCCTGTACTTGGTAGGTAAGCTCTCTATCAAGCTATGACCCGCCCACCCCCAGTCCATTCTAATTGTTAAAAATCTTTCACTGAAACATTCCCCTCCAATCTGAAATACTATTTTTCTTCTTTCATTTTCCTTTTAAATTTCTTTTAAAACGGGGTCTCATGTAGCTCAGACTGGCCTCAAATTCACTATGTAGCTAAAGATAACCCTGAATCTTGATCCCCTTACTTCCATTTCCCAAGTTCTGGGATTACAAGTGTGCACACTACACCCAGCTTGAAATGTTATTTTTCTTTAGGAAGAAAAAAAAAAAGCCTATCTTGTAAATAAGTGTCCATTTGACACCACCACACCTGCCTTTGCACTCTGTCCAAAGCCCAATCCTTTTCCTTGGGCTCAGCAGCTGTCTTGGGATTCTCTTACAGTCTGTGCTCACTATCCCGGGGTGCTGCTAGCAAGCTCTTTCAACACTCAGGTGAATGCGTGTCCTGGCTGGTCTTGTATGTCAGCTTGACACAAGCTGGAGCTATCACAGAGAAAGGAGCTTCATTTGAGGAAATGCCTCCAGGAGACCCAGCTGTAAGGCATTTTCTAAACTAGTGATCAAGGTGGAAGGTCCCAGCCCCTTGTGGGTGGTGCCATCCCTGGGCTGGTAGACTTGGGTTCTATAAGAAAGCAAGCTGAGCAAGCCAGGGGGAACAAGCCAGTAAGAAACATCCTTTCATGGCCTCTGCATCAGCTCCTGCTTCCTGACCTGCTTGAGTTCCAGTCCTGACTTCCTTCAGTGATGAACAGCAGTGTGGAAGTGTAAGCCGAATAAACCCTTTCCTCCCCAACTTGCTTCTTGGTCATGATGTGTTGTGCAGGAATAGAAACCCTGACTAAGACAATCTACAATGTTAATAAAGATGGGAATGGATTCTAGGGGGAGCTAAAAGAGAAACAGCTGATGAACACTCTGCAGGAAGCCTCCTGATTAGAGTGTGCACTAAGTATTTGGCTTTTGGTGACTCTGTGCGAGGAGGAGGTTAGAACAGAAACCCTCCCCCGTCCCCAACACCCTCAGGTGACACATTCGCTCACGGCTGCCCGAGGACGAGGAGGAGGAGGAGGAGGAGGAGGAGGAGGAGGAGGAGGGGGAATAAACCTGTTACTTTACTACAAAAATTCCAGCTCTTGTGACATTAAGCAGACAGGAGAAAGGTCTGGCTGGATCTGAAGAAGTGTAGCAGAGCAGCTGCTATTACACTTTCCTCCTGTTGGCCTAATCACTTAGAACACCTTCATTTCCAACCATCACGCAATCCTGCAAGCTGGCGCAGGGGTCAGCTGATGACCCACTTTAAAACAAGGAACAGCGGCTCTCCTTGGTGAGCACTTTTTTTTTTTTAAATTAGAGAAATTCTTCATTTACATTTCAAGTGTTATCCCAAAAGTCCCGAATACCCCCCCCCCCCGCCCTGCTCCCCTACCCTCCCCCTCCCACTATTTGGCCCTGGCATTTCCCTGTACTGGGGCTTATAAACATTGCTAGACCAGGGGCCTTTCACCCAAGAGCTGTAGGGGTCTGCGACCCTATAGATGGAACAATATGAACTAATCAGAACCCCCAGAGCTCATGTCTCTAGCTGCATCTGTATTAGAAGGTGAGCACTTTTATAGGTCTCACATCCACTGATACGGCCCCACAGCTCTCGACCTTGCCTGTCTGCACAGGAATTTTTCCAAGACGGCCTTGGATACCAATGCCCAAGCGTCAGGATAAAATGCTATACATTTGTAAGAAACCCAGGCATGCACCTGTACACTTTAAATTGTCCCTAAATGGTTATAAACTCTAACACAGTGTGAACAGTAGTCTCCCTGGTGTATGGCTTCAGGAGCAAAGATAAGAAAAGAGTCCCATTCAGAGGGCCCGAGGGTTGGTGAAACAGGAAGCTACAGCTGATTGTATCTGAACATGACTTCACTCTTCTTGTGGATTCAGTGTGGTGTCTGGGATGCAGTGGACTTAAGCTCTGATCTCCAGAACTTCTTGAATCCCGCCCCCAGGGTGTGCATGCAGGAGGGAGGGAGGAAGGTTGCATATGGAAGTCGGGAATTGGCATTGGCTGTCTTCCTTTATACATGCAGGAGTGAGGGAGGAAGGTTGCATATGGAAGTCGGGAATTGGCATTGGCTGTCTTCCTCTATTGCCTCTGCTTTAATTTTGGAGAATGAGTGTGGACATGGCCGATTTGGCTAGAATGACCGGCCGGTGACCCCCTCCTGCCTCCCTCTGCCTGCCTTGTACTGGGAATGCAGGTTTATGCGGCTTCGCCTTGCTTTTTCATGTGGTGCTGGGGTTAGAACTCAGGCTCCACACTTGCACGTCAAGCACTTTACCAACTGAGACATCTCCCCAGGCCACTTTTCCAATTCGTTTTGATACATGGTTAGATCTGCGCGGGGACATATTTTTCTGAGATGTCCTAATTGTAATTACATAGGAATATGGGGAGTGGGTAGTCAGTAGCAGGCTACGGGCTGGGAGAAACCCACAACTAAGAATTACTTAATGTGTGTAAAGCCTTAATTAAAATCCTATCCCAGGCCTGGAGAGATGGCTCAGCAGATAAGAGCACTGACTCCTCTTCGGAAGGTCCTAAGCTCAAATCCCAGCAACCACATGGTGGCTCACAGCCATCTGTAATGAGATCTGGCACCCCCTTCTGGTGTGTCTGAAGACAGCTACAGTGTAATTACATATAATAATGAATAAATCTTTGGGCTGGAGCGAGCACTCCTAGGGGTTAACAATGTACCTGCCCCACATTTGCTTTAGAAAACACTTGATCTTTGAGGTCCACAGAAGTTTTCCAATGCTTTGCTGCTGGGATTGGTTATAGAATCTCCCTTCCCCACCCCATCTCCCCTTTTCTGGCCAGCATCTTCAATGCCTCTATAATTTCATTTATCTAAGAAATCACTTGTTCTCTAGAATTTCGGTTGAACAAGGTAGTCCATTCAGGTTTAAGATCCAGGGGCCACAATGTAAGAGTTGAGCTTATTCTCTATTTCCACACACTAACTGTTGTGCCAAGCCTGTTTAAACTCAATTGTAATTGTTCTAGTCCATCCCCCCCCCCCCCGCCCCCTTAATTCCTTCTTACTACCTGTTCTGGATAGACTTCTACAAAATTATGGGAGCGGGGGAGAAATCATTTTAAACCAGTACTTAGAAAGAACAAGCGGGCTTGTTAGGATCTGTACGCTGTCCCAGAAGCATTCCTGAAACCCAGGGGCACGGGTGGATCACTCAAGGAGAAGCTAAACTCCCGTCCAGCAGGCAACGCAACTCTACCTAAGGGTTCTTCTGTCTGCCAAACTAGCATATGAACAAAAGAAGTCGAAGAATGCTGGGAAGTTTCTCTGGTTTCCCACGCCAAAACCACTTTCAACCAGCGGGCAAAGGGAGCCGGTGACTAAGAGTCAGCGCTCCTTACTTACTGTTGGAGGAGGTGACTCCCAGGTTCTTTGTAGACTATTTTGTAGAGTTTGTCAAGGGACCAAACCCAGTCCAGTGCGGACTTTGAACGAGCAAGCAATCAGTACCGATGGTTGGTGTTTCTTTCTCTGCCGTTCTTTCCATCACCAGTTCCTCTAAAATCTCTTCCCAAAGAAAAGCTCTTAAATTGTCACCACAGGTTTGCTCCCTGGACAACCTAAGGGAGCTGCTGCTACTGCCCTGAGCCTCCCTCTCGCCACAAAGGGCTCCTTACGGAAACGTGACTACTCTGGTGTAGTGTGTTAACCTGGGTCGTGGTAGAGATGTATACGGACATGATGATATTGATCTGGACTGCCATCTCTACAGAATCTAGAAGAATCACCAAAAACACAAGCCTCTCAGCGTCTGAGAAGAGACTTCTAGATTGTGTTAACTGAAGGGGGAGACCCACAATATGGCTGCATCATTCCGTGGGGCGGGGCTCCCAGACAAAATAAAATAAGAAATGGGCGGAACGCTGGCATCCATGGATCTCTGCTTCCTGAATGTGGGCACATGGCCTCATTCATGCTCCTGTCCCCGAGACTTCCCCCCAAGAAGGACCACCTTGGAACTATAAATCCAAGCAAACCCGTCCTTCCTTAGGATGCTTTTATCGTGCAACTAAGGCCTGATGTGACTTCCGGGTGGCAGTACGTCCTTCCTTTGCTATCATGATATCTTTGCATAACATTTATTATTATTATTATTATTATTATTATTATTATTATTATTATTATTACTACTACTACTAGTATAGTAGTAGTATTGTGTGTGTCTGTATGTGTGATGTGTGTGTGTGTGTGTGTATGTGTGTGTGTGTGTGTGGGGGGGTTATGGCTTTATGCCAGTGCTGGAGATGGAGCCCTGGGACCAGCTAACACCAGATAACTTCCCTGTCACTCAGCTACACCCCATTTCTCACATACTTTATACGACTGGGGGAAGTACATTCTGTGGCCTGGCATGGTGGTGGTACATGCCTATAATGCCAGCACCCGGGTGGTAGGGGCAGCCTGGATTTCTATGAGTTCAAGTCCAGCCTGGTCTACAGAGCGAGTTCCAGGACAGCTTGGGCTACACAGAGAAACCGTCTTAAAAAAACAAAAAAAAACCCAAAAAAGTTGTGTGTGTGTGTGTGTGTGTGTGTGTGTGTGTGTGTGTTTGGGGGAGGAACATACAGATGTGTGTACAGATGCATGTTGAACCAGAGGACTCTATCATGTGTCTTCCTGTAACACATCCACTTTTTTTTTTTTTTAAATAGAGTCACTGAGCCTGGGACTCTGATTCTGCAAGACTAGTTGCCCAGTGGTCTCTGGAGACCTCATGGCTCCATCTGGCCAGTGCAAGGATTACAAACACATCCAGCTTTTTCACATGCATGTTAGGGATCCAAACTCAGGTTCTCCTATTTATGTGTAGCAGCCATTTTGCTGACTGAGTCATTTTCCGGCCTCTACACAGATATTTTTAAGAGCTTAAAATAGTGTTAATGATGATTTAACTCATTAGAGAAGCAAACTGCTTATTATTGCAAAATTTGGCAATAAAATTAAAGCTACTTCCTAAACGCCTGTAATCCCAGCATTTGAGAGACTGAGCTAGGATAATCTAAAGTTCACATGGCCTGGGACATGGAGTAAAAAATCTGTCTCTAGGGGAAAAAAAATCAAAGCGAAACAAAATCATCCTTATGTGTCTCTTGAACAGCTTCTCCATAAATCAGGAGGAATGTTATTTGTTCAGATTAGTTTAACTGAAAAAATAGAAAAGAAAAATGAAATATATGTGTGTTTGTGTGGTTATGCCTTCCTGGGTATTAGAATTCTCTAAAGAAACAGAACTGATAGGATCAGAGAGAGAGAGAGAGAGAGACAGAGACAGAGTCAGAGACAGAGACTCAGAGAGAGAAACAGAGACAGAGACACAGAGAGTCACAGAGAGAGACAGAGACACAGAGATAAAGACAGAGACGGAGAAAGAGAGAGTCAGAAACAGAGACACAGGCAGAGGGAGAGCATGTCATTGGCGATACTGACAGGCTGTGGTCTGAGTAGTCCTGCAATGGCTACCTTCTGACAGGAAGGTTAAGGATCCAGTACTAAGTGGTTCAGCCTTGAGGCTGGATGTCTCAGCTGTCCCAATCTGGTGCTGAGGTCCCCAGGGAAGCAGGGAAATCCAAGAGAGCTGCAAGTTTTCAGTCCACTATGGAAACCCAGAAGTGGCTTCTAACCAGTGAAGGAGGGCATGAGCAGCAGGACAGATGGACTTGCCATCGAGAGTGAGAGCCAGCAGGCCAAGGAAAAGCTCCCCCCTCCACAGCTCTGTATGAAGGCTGCCACCAGAAGGTGTGGCTCAGATTCAGGGTGGATCCTCCCACCCTAATCTAACCAGCAATATCTCTCTCAGGTGTGCCCAGTTGCTTGGGTTTTAATTGATTTTGGATGGCTGACAACCAAGATTAGCCATCACATTATGTTTGTTCTAAGTTTTTGGATGGTGTTTATCTGCGATACTTAGATTCAACTAGAAGTCTGGCATGCCTGATAAGGCTGCCATGCGATCGGTTCCTCACATCCCACGCTTAAGCACTGCAGTTTTAGAATTAGCATACAGTGATGAGATTTATACCATTTTCATACCTGCGTCCCTGCACTTCATTGTCTCCCTAGCCCTGTCTTCTTCTAGCTCTTCCTGGCTCTCCTCCCTCCCTCCATAGAGTGGCTCTCCTTCCTCCATACAGTGCTGCTCTTGTAATATCCAAAATAAATTCAAGACCACCCAGTATCTTCCCCCTTCGAAAAGGACTTTCGAAACTGTACTAGGAGGCCAAGTGCAGAGTCAGATAAGGAAGCTGGGTGACTAAACAAATGTAAAAACATAGTTTTAGCGGTCAAAATTATTAAGCCTACAGCTGCCAAAATAACATTAGCTGTTCTCAGAGAAATAACCATAACAAAGATAACAGTTCTCAGAAGAATCCCCCTATCCCGCCCCACACTGAATTCTGAGAAAAAAAAAAAAAAAGCACAAACTGCCCTGACCTTGTTGATAGCTGTGATATTAATAGCTGACCCATATGTTCAAAATGTACTGTTGCTTTGCTGACCAAATCATAATAACCCACCGTGGGGGCAGGCAAAGTGCGTCACTAGGCCAGAGGTAGTCACTATGCAAACCAACCAAAGCTTGAAAAGGTTACTTGCTACATCAATTAAAATAAGCCAGTTACCCTGTTGCTCAAATCTGTCCCTTACAAAGGTATAAAAAGTGTGTCCTTTCTTTGTTCTGGGTCTTTCCTCTGGCCTGTGTGCTGAGAGGGGAGTCCCCAACATGTTGGAATAATAAAAATCCTCATGCAGTTTGCAGCAATGGTGGTCTCTGTGGTCTTTCTGAGTGAGGGTCTTTTGATGAACTCCAGCATTCTCCTCCCTCTCTCCATACAGTGCTGCTCTCCTTCCTCCCCCATACACTGCTGCTCTCCTTCCTCCCTCCATACAGTGCTGTTCTCCTCCCTCCTTCCATACAGAGCTGTTCTCCTCTCTCCCCCATACAGTGGTGCTCTCCTTCCTCCCTTCATACAGTGTTGATCTCTGTCCTCCCTCCATACAATGCTGCTGCTCTCCTTCATCCCGACTGTCCTCTCTTTTGTTCTTATGCCTCAAGAACATGAACTCCATTATCCCACCTCCTAAAATCTCTTCCTTCCTTCTTGTGGTCCCCTTTCTACATTCATGACCTATATTTGCATACACACATATAAACTTAAATCCAGATTCTGTATAAGAAAGAAACAGCATCAACCTTTGTTTGTTTGAGTCTTAATAGTGGTTTTCACTGTCCTGGAATTCACTATGTCGAACAGTCCGGCCTTGGACTCAGATCTCTTTGCCTCTGCCTCCCAAGGGCTGTTATTAAAGGCGTGTGCCTCTACATCTGGCTTGGATTTGCCTTTCTTAATCTGTCTTAACCTGATTAGCATGATGTCCAGTTCTGTCCATTTCCCTTACACTTTCCATGTAAAAAGTAATAAGAAAATTCACATTCAAGTTATAGCCTATTTCTCCATGTTGTGAGGCCAGAGCACATGCTGTCCTCTGTACTATGGCTTTACCGCCTAGTTCTGGCAAGCTGTCAACACTTAATGGTAATTTGTTAAAAGATATCTTTTGCTGGGCGTGGTGGCGCACGCCTTTAATCCCAGCACTCGGGAGGCAGAGCCAGGCGGATTTCTGAGTTCGAGGCCAGCCTGGTCTACAAAGTGAGTTCCAGGACAGCCAGGGCTATACAGAGATACCCTGTCTCAAAAAAAAAAAAAAAAAAAAAAAAGGTATCTTTTAACAATCTTGCTTTCTAATGTCATATTTTGAATGGATAGTATTAAAACTGATCAATCTTTACTTTGTAGGCTGAGCTTTTTATATCTTCTTTAAGAGATTCTAAGTGGCTATGGTGGCACAGTCCTTTAATACCAACACCTGGGAGGCAGAAGTAGGTAAATATCTGTGAGTTCAAGCCAACTTTGGTCTACAAAGTGAATGTTCCAGGCCAACCAGGGCTTCATGGGGGACACCCTGTCTCAAAAACGGGAGGAAGAAATGAAAAGAAAAGGAAAAGAAAAGGAAAGGAAAGGAAAGGAAAGGAAAGAAACCCCTAACCTATAATGGTGGCATACACTTATAATAAATTACTAAGTTGTATAATTAGAACTTAGTACATTGAGATCACCTTGGGCAATACATTAAGGTCCTGGTATCACAGCAGCAGGTAGAAGAGACAACAGAAACTTGTCTGTGGGACATACAAATATTCTCTTTAAAATTTCTTGACTTTACATCTTATATTTAGATATGGAGTTTTTGTACAATATATTTTGATATATAAAAATTTACAGCGTTATCATCTGTGCCTTCATTTTAGATAACCCACAGGAGAAAGTCAACGTATTTCAATTTCTTTTCTTCCTTTTCTCCTGTGGTGCCAGAGGATCTGAACTCAAGGCCTCACACACGTGTGAGCTCCACAACTTAACTGCATCCTTATCCTTTTTTGTTTTAATTATTAGTTTTAAAATATGAATTTATTTCTGTGTGTGCCTGCGTCTACCACATGCATGCAGTACCCACAGTGGGAACTCTCCTTTAGATGCAGAAACATTGTGATGTATTTAAACCGCCAGGAGAAGGCATAAAAATATCCTGGGCTGGATATTTAAGATGAATTGGATAGAGAATATTTGAGAAAGTCGTAATTATCAATAAATTATCACTCAGTGATATTGCTGATGAAGCATGAAAAATTACTCTGTACGGCTGGGATACAGTGAGGAGAAAGAGGGAGAGAGAAGAAAGAGAGAAAGAGGGACAATATCTCAAAGTGTGTATTTAAATTATTAAATTACTATTATTTCTATAATAATACATATTATATACAACATCTAACAACATATTAACTGTATTATTAAACGTGGAGAGTTGCTATGAAGTACCTATTCTCAAACTGCAGAGTCCACCAGGTCCTAATGTCCTCCTGGAGTAAACAGGACCAGCCAATTAACTAACCCAAAAACCGTCAAATTTATCTTTGGAACGGAGTAGAAGGGGGATTGAGTGCCACAGAATAATTGTTAAACGCTCGGAGCGCCCTCTGCTGGACAGTGTTAGTAAAGGACCAGTAGTGAAGGAAATGAGCTCATAGGCTCAAAAGGAAAGTTTAGAACAGCGGTTAGGCTTTTGTAAAGGTCTTCTGTCACTTTCCCTTTAGTGAACCCAAGCTCTGCTCCTGCCTCAGCGTCCTTGGCAGCGCGGCCCACCGCACACACCAGTATATCAGCTTTACGTTTCTTTTCACCGTGACTCAGCACTCTGAGTCACGGATCCCCAGAGCCTGCACAATTCGCCTTCAAGAACATGCAACTTTCTCATCCAATACGGTCCCTTCTTTTTACGGTCCTCTGCTGTAGTTTGGAGACTTTGGCTCTTAAACGTCCCTCAAAGGCGCATGTGGCAATGACTCCGTGCCTGCTGTGGTGATACTGGGATGTGGTGGAGCTGTTAAGCAGTGGTGTAACTATGAGGGGGACTGAGGGCCCTGGCCTTGTCCTGATCCTGTTTCATTTCTGGCCACGGAGAGACCTCAAAGCAGTAAATCGAGCCAAGCACTGACTTGGACTAGTAGGGCACGCGTCCACCACCAAGCTGTGCTCTTGGCCTTTCCATCAGGATTTTGCACGAATAGGCACTCGGCTGCAGGGTTTACTCTGCTTATACTAGCGAGGCTACTCAGGACTTCTCAAGTGCTAGAAAATTTTTCTGTACGCCCATCCCTAAGACATAACCGTAAATGTAAAAATAAATACTGGGGTGCAGCTCACTGCTAGAGGGCGTTCGTAGCTTGCTTAACTTAAATCTTGGTGGAGTAACGCCAAAACAAACAATCCATAAAGGGTTTGGTTTGGTTTTTTAAAATATATTGCCTGGCATTCTGGACCTGGTATGGCTATTCACAAAGGCCCAGGAGCTGTGGTCACCTGCACAGGACTTATTGGCACAAGCTAGAGCCAGGACTAAGAGGCAGGCAGCTCAAACGCTGGGAGTTTTAGGTTGGCGGCTCCTTGGAGAGGGAGGATATGTATTGAAGCAGGGCTGTGTCCCTGCTAAGCAGGAGCTGTACCATAGACCAGTGTCCCTGCTAAGCAGGAGCTGTACCATAGACCAGTGTCCCTGCTAAGCAGGAGCTGTACCATAGACCAGTGTCCCTGCTAAGCAGGAGCTGTACCATAGACCAGTGTCCCTGCTAAGCAGGACTAATCTGCCTCACAGTCACAGATTCATTCATTGCAAAAAGAAGAGAACGTTCTCGTAGGGGCTTCCTCGGTGATATTTTCGTCCCCGTCGAGACGAAAGGTCCGGGGTGACGCATGCATCCGTCTCCCGAAATTCAGACAAAAGGAAGTCTCGGTCGCCCGAAGCGACGGGAGTATCACCCGGGTTAGTAACGTTCACGTGTCCCAGGAGTAATGTCTTGGTTCATAGAAGGACCTTCTTCCTGTGTTGGGAACAAAGTTGCTGAAACAAACACGACCAAGGAGATGTGTATCCTGGATCTTATGTCCCTGACAATAATGCCCTTTCAGGGTGCCTCCGACAGATAAAGTGTGTTAGGCTTCTAATGCTGTCTGGTAAAACAATTACAAGGAACTGGGGGGAGGGGAGGTCAAGAGAGGTGGCTCAGGGGTGAAGGTGCTTCCACATGTACTTGTCAGGCTTTACCAGAAACACAAGCTAGAGTCACTCTAAAAGAACCCCAACAGAAGAATTACCAGTATCATGTTGGACCACCGTCACGTTGATGGAAGCATGTTTTTAATTAATGATTGATGGGGGAGGGCCCAGCCCACTGTGAGTAACACCACCTCTGGGCACTGGTGTCCTGGGTATCAGAAAACAAACTAAGCAAGCCATGGAAATCAGGTGAATAACGTGATTCCTTTACAGCCTCCGATCCAGTGCCTGCCTCCAGGTTCCTGCCTTGGCTTCGCTCAAGGATGGACTGTAACCTGCATGCTGAACAAACCCTTTCCTTCTCAGATTGCTTTTGGTCATGGTGTTTATTGCAACAACAGAAAAGCAAGCGAGGATACCACTGTAAGATCCAACCAGAAATACCCCTATTTCAAACACGGGTTGTTCGTGCACCCCACGAATCCACGAGACCTGTCTTGATGCAAAAAGCATGAGGATTTTTAATCGGAGCTCCGGGACGACCCGTATCCCACGCAGGGGACAGGGGGGTCGACCTCATGGCTCGAAAATCAGGAGCTTTTATAACAATGGGGTAGGGGGGTTGGGAAAGTTGGCGCGGTTTCACATGATTGGCTAGTTTAAACATCAGCAAGATACCCAGGTAGGAGGCAAGGGGGGGTGGAAAGGGGGAGGCAATCTACCTAACAATTAAGTCATGTGCTACCTTAGGCAACCTCCTGGGGCATTGAGACATTTC
>LR750826.1:0-38001 GCA_902729485.2 Mus minutoides
CTTTCATATCCACACATTTATTTATCTTCCATACAATCCTTTGTGACTCATTCAAAGCTTTTTTTTTTTTTTTTTTTACTATCCAGTCGTTGTCCCCCTCGCAGTCTGTGTTTCCACACATTTCCTCATACTATTCCTCCTTCCCCATCTCCAAGAGGATGTTCTTTCCACCCCACCCACTCCCTGGGGTCTCATGTCTTTAGAGGGTTAGGTGCATATTCTCCCACTGAGGCCAGACCAGGCAGTCCTCTGCAGTATATGTGCCTTGGACTAGCTCATGTATGCTACCTGCTTAGTGGCTCAGTTTCTGAGAGATCTCAGGGGTCCGGATTATTTGAGAATGCTGGTCCTCCTATGAAGTTGCCCTCTTCCTCAGCTTCTTCCAGTTTATACCTAATTCAACTACAGGGGTCACCGACTTCAGTCCAATGGTTGGCTATAGGTATATGCATCTGTTTCAGTCTGCTGCCTGTTGGGCCTCTTGAAGGACAGCCATGGTTCACTCCTGTTTGTAAGCACACCATAGCATTAGTAACAGTGTCAAGCCTTGGAGCTTCCCCTTGAGATGGATCCCAAGTTAGGCTGGTCACTGGACCACTTTTCTCTCAGTTTCTTTCCATTTTTGTCCCTGTAGTTCTTTTAGACAGGAACATTTCTGGGTCAGAATTTTTGATTGTGGGATGGCAACCTGTAGTGGCTATTCCTGGTTGTCAACTCAACTATATTTGGAATGAACTACAATCTAGAATTGGAAGGCTCACCAGTGATCCTAATCTGGAGGCTGGGAGATACAAGTTTCTGACCTGGATCTTGGCATGGAGATCTTGAGGCATAGTGGCTATGAATACCAGAATATTATGACAGGGAGATCTCTGAGTTCAAGGTCATCTGGGATTAAAGGCTTGATGGCACACACCTTTAATCTGAGCTATACCTTCTGCTAGAGACCTACATAAGGAAATTGGAAGATGGAAGATTTACTCTCTCTCTTCTTCAACTGTTTGCCTTGTGAGATTGAGCAACTGCTAGATCCTTGGACTTCCATTCACAGCTGCTGCTGACCATTGTTGGGAGTTGGACTACAGACTTAAAGTCATCAACAAATTCCCTTACTATATAAAGACTACCCATAAGTCCTGTGACTCTAGAGAACACTGACTAATACACAACCCCATCCCTCCACTTGATACTTAACTGGAATGATTTGATCAGTGTTCTTTGAGGAGTAACCAACTTACTTTTACACATGCTGGGAGTTAGGGCAGGCAGAGTTAGGGTAGCCCTGTCTTTCTACTGGAGGCAGACTCTACAAGTTCTCTCTTCCCACTGTTGGGAATTTCATCTAAGGTCCTTCCCTTTGAGTCCTGAGTCTTTTACCTCCCCAGTCTCTGGTACTTCCTAGAGAGTCCCTCTACGTCCTACCCCTGAGGTTGCATATTTCCATTCATTATTCTGGTCCTCTAGTCTTCTCTCTTCTCTTCCTTCCACACCTGATCATGTTCTCTCTTGTTGTCCCCTTCCCCTCTCCCACCCATATTCCTCCCTCCCTTTGCCCCTGTGATTGTTTCATTCTCCTTCCCAAGTGGGACTGAAGCATCTTCATTTGGGCCCTCTGCTTCTTAACTCTGTTGAGTTCTGTTGATTATATCCTAGGCATTCTGTGCTTTTTTGGCTAATAGCCACTTAATATTGAGTACATGCCATGCATGTCCTTTTAGGTTTAAGCTACCTCACTTTTGTTTTAAGTCTTCTGTCTTTGACTTGTCAGGATTGTAGGTAGCTATTCCTTTGCACAAATGAGATTATATTGGCAATCTAAGTCTCTATGGTTTCATTTGGTCAGTATTCCTCTGTGGGCCAATTAGCTGCGGTCCCATAGTAGCAGCACTCAGATAGATGTTTATACATGAAATAAGGATACTTCTAACAGGAGAAAGGTGGACTATGATTAAGTCTGCAGAAATAAACTTTTGAAAATACTAGTGACAAATATAGAAATAGCCTAGTGGAGTACAATATCTAACATCCCAAAATGCCAGTACAGAATTGATATTTTCTACTGATACATTGTTTATATACAAATGAACTAATTATTACCTTGCACCAGAGAAAAGGATTAAAATGAAGTTAATGGACAAAATTAAACTAGAGAGAAGGAAGACAAAATGTCAGAAATTTAAAATACTTGGTCTACCTCTAAGTTTGAGATGCAAAAGCAAGGATCTAGAAGTATCGGAGGCTGTATTTCGAGTGTGGGTAAGAATTGACTCTGCATCAGAGAGTAATAATAACTCTCGTCTCTACCAGACACTAAAGGACTTCATGTGGAAAAAATAATGGCCTGGAAACAACCAGAATGCTCTGAGCTTCAGGTATTGTATAGATTCGTATTCTTCTCTGTGTTTACTTTAAGAGCCACAGGAATTATAGATGCTTATGAAGTAATCTAAAAGGCCCAGATGCTTATAAATGCATCCTGCCTCCTTTCTCATTTAGATCTACAGAGCACACTGTGAGTCACTTCAGGGCAGTCAGACAGCCATTAAGGTGTAGAACACAACTGAATAGTCATGAGGAAAATGTCAAGTCTCTTGTACATTTTGAAGAAGAAGCTGATCAGACTGTCAGGATTCCTACAGTCACTGCTCTGAAATGTTACTTCTACTCTAAGTCATAATTTCTCTAATTATGAAGGGGAAAATAACATGGTAGCATGTTGTTACTTATGGTAGTTCCCAGTATCAGACAAGATAGTGTATTCAAAAAAAGTATGGTGCCTTACACATGGTTGTTACTGGTTCTGGTTTGGTTTGGGTTCTTATTGTCACAGAACTCATTAGTCATGGACTGCTGTGGAGATTCTTTGGCTGTGTCAGGAAATCTTGAAGTTCAGATATGAGTTGTGCATTGAAACAAAACAAAACAAAGCAAAGCAAAGCAAAGCAATGCAAAACAAAACAGGATGTGTCTTTTAATCTCCAGCATAGGTTATGATTTCCTTCAGACCACAACCTGCATCAGTCTGAGTCACAGTGTCTTTTCTACTTCACAAAAATTACGTAAGCACAGTACTCATTTGGATATCATACCAGGTACATTTTCTAATATTGACATTGTCTATAGTAAAATAGAAGACTTGAAATTACTGACTGTGTTAGGACTTCATTAAATTCAGTATCCATTTTGTATGGCATACATATAGTAAGCGTTTGTTCATTGATCACAAATAACTTTACAGTGAGTTTATAATGTTTTTCTAGTAGATTAGTTGGAGAAAAATGTCTTCTATAGAATCTAAAAGATGAATCAGTACAAACAAGGGACAAAAAAAAGAAAATGGACAAGCAGTGGCCCAAAGGGAAGAGTACATCATCATTATGAAGAGTTTCATTGTATAGCAGATTAGTATCACATTGTAAAATAACCAAAATGTTAGACTTGGAATGATTATTTACCATATGCTTTCAGCCCCTTTAATTTTACAGACAATGAAATGGGAGGCAGGCAGTGAGTGACGTGCAGAAGGGATAGAAAAATAAAAAACCTTCCTTGAGTTCTTGAAGACTTGGTCCTGTGTCTCTGTCTCCAAATTTAGTGTTCTTTTCACCATGCAGTGAAGTATGGAAAGACAACAGTATAGAAATGATCTTCAAACATCAGCTATGTAGAAATTTTTAATAAACTTTACCATAAGAATCAAACTTTATGTATTTTATTCATATAATCTATGCTTTTTGTTCTGCATCCCATGTATCATTTCTGATCTTACTCTGATACTTCTACAATCTTGTCTTGTAATCCTCTGTTCTCCCTGGACTACTATAAGTGGGATGCCATTATGGTTTCTGCAATATCTTCTCCCTTTACATGGAAAAAGTGAATGTAGTTTCATAAAAGATTAATTATGAGACACATTAATCAGAGTAATAATGTGTATTATTTCCAGAGAGTCTTTAGCCTGTTCATAGCCTTTATTCAGATCAATTATTGGTTCTTTTCTAATTCTTATCTGTAAAGATTTTCCAACTTGTATTAGGATAAAGTTAGGGAATAGAGGAAATGATGTGCAGTGGCTCATGATATTGAATGGCTGATAAATTTCTGCAAATAGTTAGAAGTTATGCTGAGATGTATTGGCTCTATGCAGGAAAGTGTTTTATTTACAGTCTGAAATTGATTCAGTTACTAACTACAGACAAAGCTTGTTTTTTTTTTTTCTGCCTTTTTCAGGTTTTGTTGGATACAACTCTTTTTTTTTTCCACAGCAATGAATAAAGTCAATCACTCTGTTGTGTCTGAGTTTGTGTTCTTAGGACTCTCCAATAGATGGGGAATCCAGTTGCTTCTCTTCCTCTTTTCCTCAATGTTCTACATAGCAAGTGTGATGGGAAACCTACTCATTGTGTTCTCCGTGACTGCTGACTCCAACCTGCATTCCCCCATGTACTTCCTGCTGGCCAATCTCTCATTTCTTGACCTTGGAGTTTGTTCTATTGCAGCACCCAAGATGATTTTTGACCTTTTTAGAAAGCACAAAGCCATCTCATTTGGAGGTTGTATAACTCAGATCTTCTTTATTCATGCTATTGGGGGCACAGAAATGGTGCTTCTCATAGCCATGGCCTTTGATAGGTATGTAGCCATATGTAAACCTCTTCACTACTTGACCATCATGAGACCACAAATATGCATTTTAATCTTGGCAGTATCCTGGATCCTTGGACTTATTCACTCAGTGGCCCAACTAGCTTTTGTTGTAGACTTGCCCTTCTGCGGACCTAATATATTGGACAGCTTTTACTGTGATCTTCCTCAGCTTATTAAACTTGCTTGCACAGAGACCAGTAAATTGGTGTTCATGGTCACAGCCAACAGCGGACTCATCTCTGTGGGCTCCTTCTTCATACTCATCATTTCTTACATCTTCATTTTGGTGACTGTTAGAAAACATTCTTCAGGCAGCATATCCAAGGCCCTCTCTACTTTGTCGGCTCATGTGACTGTGGTGGTTTTGTTCTTTGGACCATTAATCTTCTTCTACACTTGGCCCTTCCCTTCATCCCACTTAGACAAATTTCTTGCCATTTTTGATGCAGTCCTCACCCCTTTTCTGAATCCAGTCATCTACACTTTCAGGAACAAGGAGATGAAGGCAGCAATGAGGAAACTCTGCTCCCAGCTTGTGAATTACAGGAAGGCCTCCTAAATACCTTATAAAAACAACAAAGGAAACTCTACACTCAGTGACTATGAGGAAAATAAAGTCAGTCACATTTCAGTTCTCTATTAATGATTTTATATATCAGAATAAATTTAGAAGTTTACCAAGTTATCATCTCCAGTGCCTTAATAAACATGGACATGGGGATTTGGAACTAGAGTTTTTATGCCTCAGATTCTGTGCTGGATTCTTCATATCAAGCATTTAATAGTCAGGGTGATTCTGTACAGTATTTTACCTTGATGATTTTTCAAAATAAATTAACAATATTTTCCTTAAATTTATGATTGTTCCCTTTATGATTGCTATGTAAAATACCTCAAACTAAGTTGATTTTCCCCTTAATATACCAGTTCTGGTGTTCTTAAGCCTCCAAGAGGGGCTAAACAGAGAATATGCCCAGAAATTCACTGTTGGAGATAACTCTTTTTCACTCTTAGAGTTCCCTGTTTTAGTAAGTTTTCAACAAATATTTTTGGTGGTGGTGAATATGCAAGGCAACGGTTGTGTTTGCAGCTGAATTATAGCTATTAATAGGCCCTAAATAAAATCCTCATATCTTCAAACTCTTAAAAAATGTTTATGTGATAACAATTAAAGTCTACCTTTACCCCACCCTCACGCTTCCAGATTTTGTGAGAATGCTTATGTGGTGAAAGCTATGATAGTCTCACACAGGCTAGTAAATGAGACTGATGATACTCTGTTATACATTTTCTTTTAAATTATTAAACATTTAATTTTATAACTACACTACTCGGTACCGAAGTCCTCCTCAAGAAGCTAGCTTGTATGCACCCTTGATAACTTTTCAAAACTCTCCAGATCTATCCTGGGTCCAGCAGCTAGTGATCCTGCACATCTGGCCACCAAAGCATGCACTGTAGCTGACTTCTGAGCTCCCTCNGCCCTGGCATTCTCCTATACTGGGGCATAGAATCTTCACAAGACCAAGGGCCTCTCCTCCCATTGATGGCTGACTAGGCCATCCACAAGCAGTAAATTTTATAGTAAAATATTTCTATGGTCTTCTTCAGTTCAAACACAAACATACATAAGCAAGGACACTGGACAATCTATTATTGGGATATCTTTATTCCATGATAATTTCATGTCATTTGAGGAAGTTATTGAATCCTTGGGGGGACATCCCATGGAGTTTCTTCATCATCACAGATCCTGAGTTTGTAGTACTTGATGCAGAAGATTAGCTAATTTTAAACTAGTGTTTGATTAACAGATAGAAAAAAAAAGACTGCCAGACACTTTTGTTAGTTGATCACGTCTCTTTTCACAGTGAAACATATTTACTGTTGCTTCAATACTCACAGTCCATGAATCTTGAAGATATGAGGAATACCTAAGTCACTGAAAAACTCTATCTGTGTCCTGTCAGTATTTGGTCCTTTGTAGTTAAGTGCCCTGTAAGCTGCTTTCCTGTTTTCCTCCATCCAATTACCTTCCTACAACAGAAACTAATTCACTCCCATTTTCTCCCCAGGAGTTGGTCGTGGCTTTAGGCTTTTTGGCTTCTTTGGGGGTAAAATCTGGACTCTATTTAATGGACTACAGAACCAGGAGGAAGTCTATCTAGATAGAGTTTTTTCACCTCACTTGGTTCCCTTATTCTCCTTTTTTCCCTGCTGATGGTGAAAAAAAAATCTCATTCTAAACCTGGATCACTTAATTCTATTTTGGAATGAGTGTTTAATGAATGTATATCATTAATCCTTGCTGCTTGTATACACATGTTTAAATCACTATTTAAATAAAACAGACCTATGTACTTAAAAAGTGATTGTCAAGAGTCATCCTATGCTGGAAGTCTCTTCTTCACCCATTCTTTTTTAAGTCAGAGAAAGTAAAACTGGGTCAATTACCTGTATTCAGTCATCAAGCAATATTCAGAAAAATTACTATATGCCACTGGGGAGGGTAGAAAATAAGATGAATAATACACAATTACAGATTTCTGGGCTATCACCAGCAGGAGAAAGAGTGGGTTGTGAAAAAAAATTATTGTATCATAACATCATAAAAATGACATGTAGTGGATATCTATTTCTGCTTCTCTGTAACTATGCATCTAGGACTACATCTATAGCAAGTTGCTGATGTAAAGGTAGAACAAATGATAGGCCTAAAGGTCTCATGGGGCAGGAAGATGAATTTTGTGTTGAAAGTTGAGTAGAAATTTGATGTGTCCTGGAATCTAGTACATGGTATATTGACTACAGCTCCTATATATAATATATCCTTAAGATTGCTGAGAACAGAGACTGAAATGCTCCCACCATAGCAAAGTGATGGTGGAGTTAGTAGCTATGTCTACTAACATCATTGTGACATAAAGTTCCCTTTGTATACATGTATCAAAGACAGTTTCACATAACTCACATACTCATAATTTTTATTTTGAGTTATGCATCAAGAAAAGTGGTTGGGGAAAGAAAATTTGATTAGAAGACTGTTAACTAGATGTTAAAAATAGTTCATGTCTTGTAATTATTATTCAAAGAGATTTATACTGTTCCAAAGCAGACATAATGGATGGATTTTGAGAGTCTTCCTCTTGGATCATGGGAATAAAAATATAGCTGAAGACATAGATAGAGACCATAATGACCCACTTGCTGGGCTGGAGTAGGAGTAATAAGAACCAATATAAACATTGTTACCCCGAGAGTAACATGATTTCATTTTAGTTCTGCATATCAGCCTGATTATAGGAAAGGTAGAGAAGTTTAGAACATCAAAACTAGATGTCCCTACCCAGCTACAAGAGAACGCCTTCTGAGCGTTTTGCAGTAAAACCTGCCCTGTGAAAAAAAGGAGCAGAAGGGAAACCTGAAAGCGAGAGAGAACTGAAGATTAATTGCTTTGAGTTGATTATTTCTGTTGCTTGTAAAGGGGTTGTAAAGCTAAAGCCAAACTTTACAAATTGTATAACTCAAACTTCATCAAATTAGATCAAACTGATCAAATGAGATAGATGACCATCTGCTATTTTATTTAAACTTATATGTATGAGCTTGATTTTGTAAATAAATTATAGCAAATCATATTTTAAAATCATTATGGCAAGTAGGCTATGAATTTACTCTAAATTTACTTGCAATTATCTTTAGAATCTATCTTTATTTTTACATATGTGAGAGAGGTTGAGAAAGAGAGAATGCCATATTCTTTTAGGTGCCCAATATGGCCTGGAGGCCATTGGATCTCTTCTAACTGGAGTTAGAGGTGGTTATAGGCATGACCCCATATCCCCATCCCTGGAATATATTCTAGGAACCAAACTCAGAGCCTTCTCAAATTACTTTTACATAGAAGAAAAAGTGATTGAGTCTCATCATTTACTAACATGTCCTAAAACCCTGATCATTAAAAAATATAGTATAACCAGAATAACAAAAGATCATTTAAAATGTTAACATGAATAAAGGTCATTCACCTAAAGCTGAAAAAACCTTAAACCAATTAGGAAAACCTTGATTAAACAGATTTTAGTGAAGCAGGATCATTATACGTTCCGCACTGTAATGCAGGAGCACGCAGGAATATGTAAATCATGAGTAGGGATCAAGCTATATGATTCTCTGGATACCGTTATTGATTAGGGTGGCCTTATATGGTGTTGTCTTTTGGATTCCTAAAGGCTTTTGCCTTAAAGCTTACAAACTTCCATTCTTTGAACAGCTCAGTTAATCAGAGACTGTATCTCTCTCTCTCTCTCTCTCTCTCTCTCTCTACACACACACACACACACACACACACACACACACACACACACATATTTGTATACAAAGTCTGAGTCTTTATGTTGAGTATTTTCTTGCTATAGATTACCAAGGAAGCTTTTTTTTAACTTCAGTAACCTGGTTTTGCTTCTAGTTTATGCTCCTGAAACTTATTTGAGAATTAGGAGCCTCTTCAGAAGAAGGCGCATGAGATTCTAGAAGGTCGTGTGACCAAATAATGCCATGTTTGTAGTATCAAGATTCAAAATTCTTGAGAAGACATTTTAAGGGTGGGTGTGTGGGTAGAGAGACATTTGTCATCAAACTGAGTAACCTGAGGCCATTACCTTAATCTCAAATTATGGAGAGAGAGACCCAACTCCTTCAAGTTGTCCTCTGAACTCCACACAATGATGTAGCATGAGCACACAAACACACTGGTTAGGTGAGAGGAGGGACAAACAAGTAAGAAAGAAAGAAAATATTTTGTAGGCTTATTACAAATCTGCTGCATATGAAAACAAAACAAAATAAAAAAAACAGATATGGAAGACACCTGAGAAGTTGTAAGGATGCTGTCTCAGGAAAGTTTAGACTCACATTACACCAAGCAAGGTGCTATAACATCAACCTATATCTCCAGTGCTCAGGAGGATACAACAGGAGAATCACAAGCTCAAGGCACAACTTAATTATAATAGAGATTTGGCTAACCAAACAACTCAAAATAGTCACAATATCTTTGGTTGTTTTATAAAAAATATTCTGTAACTCTTCCTGCCAATAGTTGGAATCTATTTTTCCAGTCGTAAAACTTACTTGGTGCTTGAGGTTGATTTGACAAATGGGATGTAGCAAAGGTTTTGTTTCATGAATTTCAGAAGTTAGAGTGGTTTGCAACATGTGTGTGTGTGTGTGTGTGTGTGTGTGTGTGTTTCCTTTGTATTGCTTGATCAAAAATCAGGAACTAACAAAGCTTGGACAAGACTAGTGACCAAAGACTGTTTTCAAAGAAGTTTCTGCACTACAGATTGTCAAGGACACAGGCATGTGAGTGAATTCACATAAACTCTTCCAAATCCAGTAGGTAGGCTATGCTTCTTTTTCTTTTCTTTTTAAAAATTTACTTACTTTACATCTCAATAATTTTAGCTCCTCATTCCCCTCCCTCTCTTTCTAGTTCCTCTCACTCACATTACCTTCTTGCCATCTTCCTGTCTTCTCATTTCCCTCAGAATAGGCTGAGAAAAAAAAAATAGACCTCCCATGGATATAAACCTGCCTTGGCATATCAAGTTGCAGTAGGATTAGGTGAATCTTCTATTATGGTTGTGCAAGTCAGTCCAGTCAGGGGAAAGGAATCCAAAGTTGGGTAATGGAGTCAGATACAGCTCTTGCTCCTGCTGTTAGGATTCCCACATGAAGACTGAGTTGCACAACTGTTACATATTGCCAAGGGCCTAGGTTTGTTCCATGTATGTTCTCTCTTTGGTTGTTCAGTGTCTGTGGTCTCCTATAGGTCCAGGTTAGTTGATTCTGTATGTTTTCTTATGGTGTCCTTGACCTCTCTGGCTCCTTCATTGCTTAATCGCCTTCTTCCATAGAATTTCTCAACTTCTGTCTAATGTTTGGCTGTGCATCTCTTCATCTGATTCCATCAGTTGCTGATCAAAGCCTCTTAGATTACAGTTATGCTAGGTGCCTTTCTGGAAGTACAGCAGAATGTCATTGATAGTGTCAGCAGTGGGCTCTTTCTTATGGCATGAGTCTCATTCTGGGCCAGTCTTTGGTTGGCCATTCCTACAATTTCTTTATTTCTGCACAGCCTTGTTGGTAGGAGAAATTGTGGCTCTAAGATTTTGTGGCTGCGTAGGTGTCCCAGTCCTTCCACTGGAAATCTTTCTTGGTAACAGGAGATGGCAATTTTAGGCTTTATATCTCCCATTGCTAGGGGTCTTAGTTAGGGTCACCCTCATAGATTCTTGAGAGTTTCCATTGACTTAGGTTTCTAGCTCATCCCAGAGATGCCTCCACCCCAATTTCAGTTCACTCTCCCTGTTCTCTCTCTCTGTCCTCGTATTACTTGATCCCTCTTGCACCTCTTCCCAACTCCTTTCACACCCAGCTTCCTCCCTCCATCTACATGCCTTCCATATCTATTTGATTTCCCCCTCTCAGTGAGATTCAATCATACCCCCCCACCCTTGAGCCCTCCTTGTTACTTAGCTTCTTTGGGTCTGTAGATTATATCATGGTTATCCTCTACTTTATGGCTAATATCTACTTATAAGGGAGTACATATCATGTTTGTCTTTCTGGGTCTAGGTTATATCACCCACATAATTTTTCTAGTTCTATTCATTTGCCTGCAAATTTCATAATGCCATTGTTTTAAATATCTGATTAATATTCTATTGTGTAATTGTACCACATTTTCTTTATCCATTCTTCAGTTGAGGGACATTTAGGTTGTCTCTAATTTCTGGCTATTGTAAATAAAGCTGCTATGAACATAGTTGAGCAATTGTCGCTGTGGTATAATGGAGCATGTTTTGGCTATATACTTCTGAGGAATTCTAGCTGAGACCAGAAAGATAGCTCAGCTTCCTAGCCTGCATTTTAGATTTCTGCACAGCTAAACTATTAATTTAAGGTACTATGTAGTCGATAATGAAAAATGATACACTGTATAATTATAGTTTACAAATGGTCCTTTCTATGAAGTTTTTAGGAAAAGTAACATATTTTACCTCTAAATTTATATCCTGTTAATATTTTAAAGAAAAAACCCTTATTCTATGAAAGTTCAAAGTGTAAATGACTTGTCTTTTCATTGCTTCCCCAGATCTTTGAGTTCCTGAATTTGAGCTATTCTTATTGACTTCTGTTTTTCTCCCCATATCACATAATCAATGGAAAATTGGCTCAGTGTTGACCAGACAGCTCTACCTCATATCACCTCTAATTAGGTCAGCCCTTATCATGGGACATAGATTATATTCTGGAGTCAACATTAAAAGAAATTTTATTCCTTTTATCTATCCATTCCTACCTTCTTATGAAAATGATAAATTACATTTACACTTTTGGAAACTAGCTTTTTTCATTCTTGTGGAGTTTTTTTTCTTATGAATAAGAAATCAATAGGGCAAAGGGATTTAAAATATGTAAAATCATGTGATCTTCAGTAACTAAACTAAATATTAAACACTAACTCCCTTGTCTCTCTTGTTTCTTCTCAAGTGACCCATTACCACATTTTCCCTTTTGCTGTGGCCAAACTTAAGTGATTCTTGGAAACAATTCCCTTGGCCTAATATACTCAGAATGGCAATCTCAGAACTCTATGGCAGTACTGAAGTAGCTTTCCAGTGCTGCTAATTAGCTGCCTTTCCCTCTCTGGAAGAATTACATTTGATTTTTCTGTCAAGCCATGGCATAGTCTAGAAGTCAGCAGGGTTGGGTTGTTGTCGAACTCCTGACCATTCCTACATTGAACCAGGTAGGTTAGATAGATGGAAGTTGAGTTTTTCATTATTTTCTCTAGTTAGTACACAAAACGGTAAATTTCATATTGATATGTGTATTTGAGTGTACGCACACGTGTGTATGTATTGTGTGTGTGTTGTACTTTGTTCTTTTTGATCCACTCATCTCTCCTTCTTGTATCCCTCTCTAACCCTCTGATAGAAATTATCTTTGAGGAAAATAAGACTTTCAAGGGGAAGCAAATACCACATAGGGAGAACCTAACCAACCAGAAGAAATGAATTCATTGTGGAAATAGAAGCATGTTAACCATCATCTATAGTATACAAGCCACAGAATTGAGCAAAGTCAAAATACATTCAACATGGTAGAGGTTACTCCAGTGGCATTTTCATGGACATAGTACACGTGAGTCTCGCAGAAGGAATAAAGCAAGAGTGAGAGTACAGTATAGCCAGAGGGACAATGATGTAGAAATTAGTTTTCATGTATACTGGATGAAGGATTGAATCCTTAATGTAAATACAGTAAGTGTGCAAATGTATAGGAACACAATCTGCTGTCAAGATATATGCTCATATAATCAAATTAGAATAATTAGCAAAGAATGAATTAAACAATTATCATTTCTTTGTGTTGAAATCTTTAACACCCTCTCTTTTGAAGTCATCCAAATGATATGTTGTGTGTGATTTCTCAGGCCACAAACAGGATACACAGCATAAAATAATCACAGCACAATGAGTATGTGGAACGAATACAATTTGGAGTGATGAGGAAGAGACTCAAACATGCTCATTCCAGATTTGCCAACAACTTGTTCTGTTCTGTGGCTTAAGCAGGGTCATAGCCCGCCTTTAACCTTTGTTTCCTTCATTTAGAATTTAAAAGAACATCACAGACACTCTAGCAAAGTTTCACTGATGTGATAGGAGTCTCCTAACATTCTGAGGACTCTCATTTTGAACCATGAAGTTCTAATGGTATCTCTACACAAATTTTAGGACACTGAATGATGTCCTGAGCTCTCTCTCTGTCCATCTATGGAAGAAGAAACTGCAGAAATGTGTGATGATCATATTAAACCCTTTCTAGGATATTTTCAATACTATTCAGAAACTCTAATTCAACTTTGTTAATAATTGAGAAAAAAAGGCTTACCCAGGAGAGAATAGCCAGCCTTTTCCTGAGGAAATTCAAATGTTGATTTGCAATTTTAACAAAAACTCTAAGAATATCAACCTGCTTCAGCAATGGAAATTTCAGACGTTTTAAAGTTTATTTTCTGTTTATCTTGGTCTAGGATAGGAATCCCTGAGCATAGAAGGGAGGGCACCGACCCATAGAGGGCTCAGTTCTTCTGTTGTGTTTTATATTTATCAGTGGAAATGTGAGCATAGAGTTTGCTCTGAGAAGAGCACAGTTCTGAGATGTAGGGCACTGTACAGACACAGTGGGACTGAGGTCTATATTCTCACTTATACACTATGTTCAGTTAACTACACAGCTTCAATCTGTTTTTGTTGAAAGATCAGATTCAAACTAGTATCCTTTCTTTCTTTTGGCCCTCAGGGCTTCAGTTATCTCCCTCCACTCAATACCTGATCTTTTGAAAACAGCCATTATGTGCGAACAAATAGAAAATTTGAAGCCTTGGGGAACAAATTGAAGTAAGGGCAGAGCACTGACTAACTGGACAGTCCAGAACAATGCCCATGCCTATTTTCCAGATTTTTACAAACTAAAGTAATATTTCCACTTTAAAACTTTTAGCAACTTGAAAGATTAAAAGCAGCAATATTCTAAGACATGCTATTTAGCTAGTATTCTAGGTCACATACTGAAGGCATTTTCAAGTCATTGAGCTTAAACCAGTGCTTTGGCCAAAATAACAAAGAAATGTGCATTCTTCATCCTCCTTATTCACATGAATATGCATGTGAACATACCCAAGAATTTTGAATCTTAGATGTAGAAGAGCTGAATCAGAACAAAAACCTATGTAAAAATGCAGAAGGCATTTCAAACGTAACTGCTTGATTTTTCTGCTGTCCTGCCTGCCTCTCCATCCACACTCAAACCTCGTGTCTTGTCAAATGTTTAAGCTCCTATCTAACTAAAGAGAAAAGGCTGTTATGTTGATATTTTGGTGTGGATTTAATTTAATTGTTAGCCAGTTTAAGAATCTTCACATGGTCCTGACACGTCCTTTGATACATCCTCTGTCTCATTTGTCACCTTGTCATCTCAGTATACAGATAAATCCATCTTTACCATATCTAGGTCTGAAGTATGTATATAGGCATTTTACATACTTATATATATTTTATAAATAATATATATTTTTTCTCCAAAATTTGAAAATCATGGTCAATTAAGAATTTCATATTTAATACACAGAAAACCTTTTTAGCTCACAGTAATCTGAAAGACTATATTTTAAAAATATAACAATTATATTTATCCAAGTAAAGGAAAAAGGTAATTTGTTTGTTATATTTTGTACAAAAAGGTGTATAAGAGAAATATAAATTATGTATATTGGCCTGGAGTAAGCACTTTTTTACATTTTATATTTTTATTTTACTCTTTTAACCTTTTATAATTATATTACTTCCTCATTTATTTCCTCCTTACTCGTCTATGTATTTTCCCATACTTTGTCTTAAATTCATATCCTCTTTTTCTGTAATTGTTGCTACATCTATCTATCTATCTATCTATCTATCTATCTATCTATCTATCTATCTATCTATCTTCTCAAATACATAAATATAACATGGTCAATTCATATAATGTTACTTGTATGTATATGATTACAGGCTTACTGCATAGTGTTCTCGTTGACACCAATTGATGGATTCTCCCTTGGAGAAGATTATTTCTTTTGATCTTGGCTTTTCCTGGTAGACAAATAATTGATATTTTCCTTAAACTATCTCCAAAGGCATGATAGTCTTTTATGTAACTTTGTCAACTGAATGCTGTTGTCCTAAACCAGAGTTTCTTGTTATCTTTCCTATTTCAGATAGCACCACGGTTGTCATCAGAGGCAATGGGTGAAGCAAACTGCTCTGTGGTATCTGAGTTTGTGTTTCTGGGACTCTCCAACTCATGGGCAATCCAACTATTTCTCTTCTTCTTTTCCTGTATATTCTATGTGGCAAGTCTGTTGGGAAATTTTCTTATTGTGCTAACTGTAACCTCAGACCCTCAGTTACAATCCCCTATGTACTTCCTATTAGGCAATCTTTCCATCATTGATTTGATCTTTTGTTCCTCCACAACACCAAAGATGATTTATGACCTTTTCAGAAGGCACAAAACCATCTCTTTTGGGGGTTGCATCACTCAGATCTTTTTTATCCATGCAGTAGGTGGCACCGAGATGGTGCTGCTCATAGCCATGGCATTTGACCGATATGTCGCCATATGTAAGCCTCTGCACTACCTGACCATCATGAGCCCACAAAAGTGTATTTTGATTTTGGTTGCTTCTTGGATTATTGGCTTCATCCACTCAGTGACTCAGCTGAGTTTTGTGGTAGACTTGCCCTTCTGTGGCCCTAATGAACTAGACAGCTTTTTCTGTGACCTTCCTAGGTTTATTAAACTTGCTTGTGTGGACACATACACATTGGGGTTTATGGTTACTGCTAACAGTGGGTTCATTTCTGTGGCCTCCTTTTTAATTCTGATAGTCTCTTACATGTTTATTTTGGTGACTGTTCAAAAGAAGTCTTTGGGTAGTTTATGTAAGGCCCTCTCCACTCTGTCAGCTCATGTCATTGTGGTAGTTTTGTTCTTTGGACCCTTAATCTTCTTCTATACATGGCCATTTCCAACATCACATCTGGATAAATTTCTTGCCATCTTTGATGCGGTTATTACTCCTTTTCTAAATCCAGTGATTTATACACTTAGGAATAAGGAGATGAAGGTAGCCATGAGAAGACTATGCAGTCAGTTTGTTAATTACAATAAAATTTCTTAAATATATTGAAGATATATGAGCACACAAATCATATTTCATGAGGCTACTGCTCTATGTACTGTGTTATATTTATCTAGAATATTTTGTGTATTAAAATAAGATTTACCCTTGCTTTCTTTCTACAATACTAGAGTGAAATTACCAGCTACCAAATAGTGTCTTTAAGAGACTTGATGGGATCTAAAGATGGCTCAGTGATTTAGAACACTTTGTATTTTTACAGAAGACCAAATTTGGTTCCTAGCACCCACATGTGGCTCACAACTATCTGTAATTCCAGTTTAAATGATACTAATAACATGTTCTAGACTCTGCCAGAACCAATATGCATGTAATACACATACATACTTATAGAAAAATCACACATATACATGAAATAAAAAAATCTGTCTAAAAGCATACGTACTAGAAAACTAAAGTTTGTGCATGTCATCCCTCACCAATTTCCTTTCATAGAGGACTTCATAAGAGACTTTTTTCTACTTCTATCATGTTTAATGTTCCAAATAGATTTTAAAACTGGCTGAGTGCATATTACTTTTAACTTCAGAAGACATTATGTATATTTAAGAGGCATTTAACTGTTATAAGTGATTTTGATGACTTAAAATATCAATACAGAATTGTATATTTTAAAATAAATTTTATTTAGAAAAAAAAGAAATTAAACACACACACAAACCATTATAAACCAACTAAACATTTCCTTGTTGAAGTAAGTCTCAGCTTCTAGAATATTTAACAAAAATTTTTTATTAGATATTTTCTTCATTTACATTTCAAATGCTATCCCAAAAGTCCCCTATACCCTCCCCCGCCCTGCTCCCCTACCCACTCACTCCCACTTCTTGGCCCTGGTGTTCCCCTGTACTGGGGCATATAAAGTTTGCAAGACCAAGGGGCCTCTCTTCCAATTGATGGTCGACTAGGCCATCTTCTGCTACATATGCAGCAAGTCTCAGCTACTAGAATCTTAAGAATTTGCTCCATGGTGATTAAAGTAACAAACGGACAGTCCAAACACTGAATCTGTGTTGATAGATTTGGCTCTCACTTATCATTTCAGATCACATTTCCTTAGGTAGTTTGGTGTTATCTAACTTTTATCACTGATAAGACCACATGTATTTTTCTCCTTGTGTTTTTCATGTGAACTGAGTACTGAATTTTAACAAATGCTCAAGTTATATCCTTCCTTCCTTCCTTCCTTCCTTCCTTCCTTCCTTCCTTCCTTCCTTCCTTCCTTCCTTTTTCTTTTTATATTTTTAGCATGACCCCAGCCAGTTCTGAGGCTGAGGCAAGTTTAATTTTTTCCCAGTCTGCTTTTATACCATTTTAATTACATGCAAATATTAAGGTCAGTTCTAGGTTGAGGAACAGGCAAGACAATAAACAGAGTCCCATGATCACTCCTGTGATCACTGTTTCTAAGGCCTTATTGGGATGACCAAAATCCCTGTCCTAGCCCAAGATCAGATTCTTGCCTGAAGCATACTTCTTTGTCACACTGGACAATTAGATTCCTGCCTGAACTTACTTCCCTATTCTAGCCCCAAATTTGATTCCTGACTGAACTTATTTCCTTGTCGTGGATCAGTGTCAGGTTCCTGACTGAAGCCCACTTCCTTGTCATTGGCAAATGTCAGATTCCTTCCAAGCAACCAACCCCCAAAGCTCTCCACAGTTGTCATAACCACTGACCAAAAGCTACTTGCAAGAGGGGAGGGTTTGCTTCATCTTATACTTCCAGGTCACAAACCATCACTGAAGGAAGTCAGGCAGTAACTCAAGCAATTACTGAGTTAAGAAACCATGGTTTAATGCTACCTATCTGCTTTCTCTTTCTGGCTCCTGTCCAGGTCTCCTTCTTACACAACCCAGGACCAGCTGCAAAGGGATAATGCTGCCTACCGAGAGCTGAGTCTTCCCATATCAGTCAATACAGGCCTGTCTGTCCTAGCCAATTTTTCTTTCTTTCTTTCTTTCTTTCTTTCTTTCTTTCTTTCTTTCTTTCTTTCTTTCTTTCTTTCTTTCTTTCCTTCCTTCCTTCCTTCCTTCCTTCCTTCCTTTCTTTCTTTCTTTCTTTCTTTCTTTCTTTCTTTCTTTCTTTCTCTCTCTCTTTCTCTCTCTCTTTCTCTCTCTCTTTTCCTGAGCTGACTCAGAATTTTGTCCTTTTTACTTTATTTTTTTCTTTTTCTTTCTTTATTTACATTTCAAATGTTATCCCCTTTTCCCTATCCCATCCCCCTCCCTCTACTCTCCAACCCACCCACTCCCACTTCCTTGTCCTGGTATTCCCCTATACTGGGACATCGAGCCTTCTCAGGGGCCTCTCCTCCCATTGATGTCCAACAAGGCCATCCTCTGCTCCATATGCAGCTGGAGCCATGCCCCCCCCCCCCCACCATCCACCAACTCTTCGGTTGGTGGTTTAGTCCCTGGGAGCTCTGGGGGGACTGGTTGGTTCTTTAGATCAATTCTATGTTAGTGGGCATTTTAACATTTTTGTCAGGAAACTTTAACACAACAACACATATCAACATGAATAAATTAAAGTTCCTCAAACTTAGATCAAGGACAATACAAAGAAATTTGCCCTTTCACCCCTCTGTGATGTAATTTCTAAAGTGGATCTTAATTATTTTGATCACCCATTTGTTTTATTGTTCTGTGCCAGCCAGCCAATGTTTCAAAACGACCATGAGACTTATAGGTTAAAATGGCTGGCTGGAAGCTGTATCCATGTGATGTAACAAAGGACAAGGTCAAAAAAAGGAAAAAGTGACCTCTCATCCAATGAGAGAAACAGAGCAAAACTTTACAACAAAGAAGTGAGAAGACACCTGAGAAGTGTGGAGAAAAGCAAGCAACACACCCATAAGAAGTAAACCAGTAGATTTTTATGAAGAAATAATGCCCAGAATATATAAAGAACACACTAAACTAAGTAACCACCTCAATAAGTGGGATAAATATTCAAATATATCAGAAGATGAAGTACAAATGAATGACCAACAAACATATAAAACAAAACAAAAGTGTTCAATATACTTAGTTATTGGAGAAGTAAAAATTAACACTACAATGAGATTCCATCCCTCCCCAGTCATAATGGCTATCATTCAGAAAACAAACACAATAGTGAGATTCCATCTTTCTTCAGTCATAAAGATTATCATTCAGAAAACAAATAACAGATCCTGGTAAAGATGTGTCTAAATTGTTCTAGGAACTATGGAAATTAATATGGAAACTCCTCAAAACACTAGAAATAGAACTACTCTATTAACCAACTACATCACTTCTGAGTATATGGACCCCAAAGTCTGTAAGGCAAGCTCTATAAAGATGCAGTATGTCATCAGGCGTACTGCAGCAGTACTCACAATAACTACATGTGCTGGTTAGTTTTTGTCAACTTGACACAAGCATCTCCTGGGAAGACAGAACCTTAATTGAGGAATTGCTTTCATAGGATTGGCCTGCAGCATGTCTGTGAAGCATTTACTTTATTAGTGATTGATATCAGAGGGTCTAGCCTGCTGTTGGGGATGCCACTCCATGGGAGGTGATTCACAGTTGTAACAGAAAGCAAGCTGAATAAGCGTTGGAAAGCAAGCTAGGAATCAGCATTTCTCCATGGTCTCTGATACAGTCCCTGCCTCCAGCTTTTTGTTCCTTCCAGTTGCTTTTGCTCAGCATTTTATCACAACAAAAACCAAACTATGACACTAAGCTCCAGAGCTGTCCCTGCATGTCTGTCAACAGAAAAATGAATAACAACAACAAAACAAAAAAATCTAACTTGTTGTATATATATATATATATATATATATATATGCATATCTATATATGTATATGCATAGGTATATTTATATCTAATCTATATCTATATATAATGTTTGTTTAGCCATAAAGAAAAATAAAATTATGTAATTTAGTGGGAAATGGATACAAATGGGCATCACCATATTTTTCTAAAAAGTCAGACACAGAAGAATACATGACAAATATAAGTATCACATATTTTCTCTCATTTTCGGGTGGTTGAGTTCTTTTATTATCTTGGTAGAATCCTTTTATTTAGCACTTTGAACTTTATGCATATTCACTACAATTATGCTGTTTCAATAAAATAAACAAAAACAATATCATTTGATCCAACAGTGTAGGTCTAATTTTCAGGATTTTTTAATTTTTAATTTTATTTATTTTAAAATGTTATGTATATGGGTGTGTTTCTTGGATCTATACCTGTAGAGCACCCTTTGTATGCCTGGGGCTCATGGAGGACAAAAGAGAGTTGTGAGATCCCCTGGAAATGGAGTAATAGATAAGTTGTGAGCCATAGTTTAGATGCTTAGAATTGAACCTGGATATTCGGGAAGAGCAGCCAGTGTTCTTAACTTTTGGGTCATCACTCTAGCACTTATTAGGAAAAAAGATAAGATTAACTTTAAACAGTGGATGATTTTACATTCAGTTAGACTTTCTCATACCCAGTTCACTCTCTTCATTCTTTTTTGATGACTGTTTAGTTTCCCCTTCTGAGTAAGATTTGCACTCCCTCCCTTGGGACTTCGTATCACCCAGTTTTTTGGTTCTATAGATTGCAGAGTGGTTATCCTGCATTTTATGGCTAATGTCAATTTATAAGTGAGAACATACCATACATGTTTTCTGAGTCTGGGTTACCTCACTCAGGATGATATTCTCAAGTTCCATTCATTTGCTTTTAACATTTTCGATGTCTTTGTTTTTAATAGTGCATATTGTTCCATTGTGTGTAGGTATACCATATTTTCTTTATCTAGTCTTCAGTTGATAGACATCTAGGTTGTTTCCAGGTTTTGGCTATTATAAATAAAGCTGCTGTAAACATAGTTGAGTTTATGGGATAGTGGAGCATCTTTTGTGTATATGTCCAGGAGGGGTATAGCTGAGTCTTGAAGTAAAACTATTCTCTGTTTTCTGAAAAACTGCCAAGTTGATTTCCAATATGGTTTTCAAGTTTCACTCCAACTAGCAACAGAGGAGTGTTCCACTTGCTAGCATGTGCTGTCACATGATCTTTTGATCTTAGCCATTCTGACTGGTGTAACATGAAATTTCAGGGTCTTTTTGATTTGCATTTCCCTGATGACTAATGACATTGAATATTTCTTTAGAGGGAATGAGGAAGGGATTGGGGATGGCTATCAGATATGGGGAGGGGTAGGAGAGAACTTGGAGTAAGAATGGAAATCTTTGGGGGGAGGGCATCTCTGAGACTATCTAGAGGCCTGGGGGAGGAGAGAATACAAGGAGTCTATGTGGGTGAACTTAGCTGAGAATCCTACCAGACTGGGATATAGATTGAAGTGGCCACAACCTGTATCCAGGCAGGATTTCCAGAGGAGGGGACAAGGACATCAATCCACCCACAAAACCTATAAGATGTGTAGAAATAATGATGGAGCAGAGACTTAGGGATCAGCTTAACAATGACTGCCCCAACTTGAAAGTCACCCCATGGGAAAGAGCCAACTCTTGACACTATTGATGATGCTACTATGCTTGTAGAGAAGAACCAAGCATAATTGTCTCCTGAGATGCTTCATCCAGCAGCTGATGTAGGCAGATTCAGAGACCCATAGCTAAACATCAGGCTGAGCCTTGTGAAGAGTGGGTAATAGAATTGAGCAAGCTGGTGGAGTCATGGACACCACAAGAAGACCTTTAGAGTCAACTAACCTGGACCAATAGGGGTTCATAGAGAATGGGCCACCAACCAGGAAGCATGCAGGGAATCCTACACATTTGCTGCAAGTGTGCAGCTTGGTCTTCATGTGAGACTCCTAACAAGTGGAGCCAGGGCTGTCTTGGTTTCTGTTCTCAGACATTGGATCACCTCTACCCTACCTGGACTGCCAGATTGGGCCTCAGTGGGAAAGGATGTGCCTAGTTCTGCTGGGACTAGATATCCTAGGATAGGGTGTTACCCAAGGAGGCCTCCCCATTCTTTGAGGAGAAGGACATGTAGCAATCAGTGTGTGTGTGTGTGTGTGTGTGTGTGTGTATGTGTGTAAGGATGGCTCTGGGAGAAGAAGAGGAAGGAAGGGGGGTTGTGATTAGGATGTAAAATGAATAAAAAATAGAGAATAAAAAATTTCCAAACATGATTGTCTTAGTTATCATTTTATTGTTGGGAAGAGACACCATGGCCAAGGCAATTCTTACAAAACCAAAACGTTTACCTGGGGGCTTGCTGATAGTTTTAGAGGGTTAGTCCATGGTCATCTGTCGAGCGCCCCCTGCCGACCAGCGGGAATAAGACGAAAGACAGCCAGGCTTCTTCTCCAGACGGTTTACTCAGGAACTTTGATGCACTTACAGCTTAGCAGAGAATGATGAAAAATGGCAAATGGCAAATGGCAGAGTGGCTCCGAGCTTCCCAGGGAGCAGCTACTTAAACCCTGTCCTGGCCAATCACCAAGCTGCCCCGTGGCTCTCTCAGGCACAAGATCAAATAACAGCTGACACTGCCTAATGCCAATTAAGAGTTGTTTATGCCAGTACAGCTGCGGCGGCAGTCGGTGCTGTCTTTAAGGAGTGGTTGAATGGCTCCCTACAGTCATCAAGGAACGGAGCAGACAGCCATGGACCTGGAGGTTTATCTGCTGATCCTAAACTAGTAGGAAGAGTCATTGGGCCTAGTGTGGGAATTTGAAATCTCTAAGCCACAGTAACACATTTCCTCTAACAAGGCCACAATTATTTTTTTTAATTAGATTTTTTTTTCATTTACATTTCAAATGCTATCCCGAAAGTCCTCTATACCCTCCCTGCTCCCCAACCCACCCAATCCCACTTCCTGGCCCTGGCATTCCCCTGTAATGGGGCATATGATCTTTGCAAGACCAAGGGCCTCTCCTCTCATTGATGGCCGACTAGGCCATCCTCTGCTATATATGCAACTAGAAACACGGTTCTGGGGGTACTGGTTAGTTCATATTGTGGGTCCTCCTATAGAGGTTGCCAACCCCTTTAGCTCCTTGGGTATTTTCTCTACCTCCTTCTTTAGGGGCCCTGGGTTCCATCCAATAGATGACTGTGAGCATCCACTTTTTTATTTGCCAGGCACTGGCATAGCCTCACAAGAGAGAGCTAAATCAGGGACTTGTCAGCAAAATCTTGCTGGCATATGCAATAGTGTCTGGGTTTGGTGGTTGTATATTGGATGGATCCCTGGGTGGAGTAGTCTCTGGATAGTCCATGCTTTCGTCTTAGCTCCAAACTTTGTTTCTGTAACTCCTTTCATGGGTATTTTGTTCTTCATTCTAGGAAGGAACGAGGTATCCACCCTTTGGTCTTCCTTCTTCTTGAGTTTCATGTGTTTTGCAAATTGTATCTTGTGTATTCTAAGTTTCTGGGCTAATATCCACTTATCAGTGAGTGCATATCATGTGTTTTCTTTTGTGATTGGATTACCTCACTAAGGATGATATCCTCCAGATGCATCCATTTGCCTAAGAATTTCATAAGTTCATTGTTTTTAATTTCTGAGTAGTACTCCATTGTGTAAATGTACCACATTTTCTGTATCCATTCTCCTGTTGAGGGACATCTGGGTTCTTTCCAGCTTCTGGCTATTATAAATAATGCTGCTATGAACATAGTGGAGCATGTATCCTTATTATAAGTTGGAACATCTTCTGGGTATATGTCCAGGAGAGGTATTGTTGGATCTTCCAGTAGTACTATGTCCAATTTTCTGAGGATCCGCCAGACTGATTAACAAGGCCACACTTATTCCAATAAGGTCACAACTCCTAATCCTTCCTAAATGACTCCACTCACTGGGTACTAAGCATTCAAATATATGAGCCTAAAGTTGTAATCCTCATTCAAACTATCACAGTTATTTAATTGTATGTATCCATATTGAATTTAGCTGTATATTACAATTCTGGTAAAATACCCACAATTACCAGTTAGTAGTGTTAGTTTGTATATAGCAACCAGGCTTGGTGGTACGTGCTTGTAATCTCATCACCTGGGAAATGGCCACAGGAGACTCAAAAGTTCAAGGTTATTCTTTTTTTTTTTTCAATTTTTTATTAGATATTTTCTTAATTTACATTTCAAATGCTATCCAGAAGTTCCCTCCCCACTCCCACCGCCCTGTTCCCCTGCCCACCCACTCCCACTTCTTGGCCCTGGCATTCCCCTGTATTGGGGCATATAAAGATCGCAGTACCAAGGGGCCTCTCCTCCCAATGATGGCCGACTAGGCCATTTTCTGCTACATATGGAGCTAGAGACATGAGTTCTGGGGGTTCTGGTTAGTCCATACTGTTGTTCCTCTTCTAGGGTTGCAGACTCCTTCAGCTCCTGGGGTTCTATCTCTAGCTTCTCCAATGTGGGCCCCGTGCTCCATCTTATAGATGACAGTGAGCATCCACTTCTGTGGGAGACAGCTATATCAGGATCCCTTCAGTAAACACTTGCTGTCCTATGCAATAGTGTCTGAGTTTAGTGACTGATTATGGGATGGATCCTCGGTGCGTTAGTCTCTGTATGGTCCATCCTTTCATCTTAGCTCTAAACTTTGTCTCTGTACAAGGTTATTCTTAAATAAACAGCAAGTCTGAAGCTACATGGAACTACACAAATCCCTGTTTCATAATAAATAATGATAACAGATTTAAAGAAAAGAAACAATACTGGTCAAGTAACTGCATTGATATAGCTGAAAAAATTGTCTTAGATTGCAGTATATTAATTAGTTTAGCTATATGTTTTATAAACTTTAGCTTTTACTATGTATTTATTTTATAGATTCTTTATTTTAGAAATACATAATATATAAAAATTAAGAGAAGGATAAAAAAGAAAAAGAACAAAATTTAGTTGATCAAATCTACTCATTATTTAATGATGTTCTTGATGTTAGACATAGGAAAGCTAGTTCCTATGTGTGCCTAGATTGGGCAGATCTACCGCTATACTACCACCTTCCACAGCTTATGAGACCCCTTAGAACTTGCAGTTTCTCCAGGCCATGTGCTTCTGCTCCATTTTTCTTCTTCTTCCTCCTCCTCTGCATCCTCTCCCTCTTCCTTTTTCTCCTTCCTTTCTCTCCACCTTCCTCTCCACCTTTTATCTGCCCAATCATCAGCTCTCCTTTATTTTACAAATTAAGGTGGGAAGCAGGTTTACAGGAAATCACCTGAGTGCTGATTCATTCCTTGTTCACAGCCACTCACTGGAGAAAGGAATTATCAAATATAATTAGCCACAGGGCACAACACTATGGCAGATGCCAACAAGAGCATGCTGACAGGAGCCTGATATAGCTGTCTCCTGAGGAGCTCTGCCAGTGCCTGGCAAATACAGAAGTGGATGTTCACAATCATCCACTGAACAGAGCACAAGGTCTCCAATGAAGGAGCTAGAGAAAGTATCCAAGGAGCTGAAAGGGTCTGAAGCCCCATAGGAGGAACATCAATATGAACTAACCAGTACCCCTAGAGCTCCTTGGAACTAAACCACCAATCAAAGAAAACACATAATGGAACTAGCTCTAGCTGTATATGTAGCGGAGGATGGCCTAGTTGGTCATCAATGGGAGGAGAAGCCCTAGGTTCTGTGAAGGTTCTATGCCCCAGTATAGGGGAATGCCAGGACCAGGAATGGGTGTGAGAGGGTTGGGGAGCAGGGAAGGGGAGGGGGAGGGGATAGGGGATTTTCGGAGGGGAAACTAGAAAAGGGGATTACATTTGAAATGTAAATAAAGAAAATATCTAATAAAATATTTAAAAATTTTCATTTTCAAAGATGATTTTTAAATCTGTTAGTATTCATGATAACAGTCTCATTTCTAATTTAGTCTCATTCTAAAATTTCTAATTCTGGGAAGAATATTTCCAATCAAATGGGGTCACATTTTGAGATACTAATGAAATGTGACCTACTTTCTTAGTAGAGTTCTTTATATATACACATGTGTGTCTGTGTGTTTATGTGTGTGAAGGTGTGCATGTGCTTTTGTGTCTCTGTGTGTGCACATTTGCATGGGCGTGTATGTGTGAGTGGGTGTGCATATGTTTGCAACTATTTGTGTTTATGTATGTGTGTGTATAGGGATTCACATGTATGTATGTGTGCATGCATGTGGAGGGTGTGGAGGGTGTGCATGTGTTTTTGTGTGTGCACAGTATGTATGTGAAGGTATGTTCATATGTGTATGAGCATTTATATCTGTGTATCTGTATAAATGTGTTTTTATGGGTAGGTGTGTAAGTGTGTGGATGAATGAGTGTGTGTATGTGTGTTCACTCATGTATCTCCCTAGGTGAAGAGGGGAGGTGGAAGCTGCTTTCAAAATGATGTTGATGAGAAGTGACCAGTGCCATCTTCCTTAAGACATAACAAGCCCCATGTCAAGTTAAGTGTTTGGGTAGATGATATTCTTGAATGGATATGTCAGAGTAGAGAGAAATCTGACTTTGTCATGCTCTGTGACTTGTCAGGCAGTAGCCAGGAACCATTTTGAGAGAAAACCTAATGTTACCAACTGAGCTATTCTAAGTTTGTGCATTGGAGTTGCAGGAAGTTTCCTGATGTTTGCCTCATTATTTGCGTTTTTATAGTGGCCCTAAAGAAATAAGGAGGCAAGAAACTGGATTGGAGGGAAAGCTCTGGGGACCAGTCCCGGGTGATGGCTAGGTCCTGAAGAGGATGCAAGGAGTGAGTCAGACATGGGGGTTAAGGGGAATCTCGCAGACTGGCTGACTATCTGTTAGAGTGCTTCTTTAAATAGAACTCAGTGGTGGGGATAGATTTATATTGTTCACAAACATAGATCACATCATTTCTGTCCCCGGATGGGTGTTTTTAACTTCCTTTTGGTGATAAGTTTACTCATCATTGATTAACAGTGACAGAACAGTTAGCTTTTACAATCATTTTCCTTCATCAATCCCACAAGCCAAGTCTTAAGACTCTAGAGGCATATTTTGCTGAAGCAAAATAATAATAATTAATAATAATAAAATCCCATTTTTAGCCTGGAAGTTCTTACAGTTTCAAGGCATGAGGCAGCAAAAATCTCCAAGCTGGTATGGGAAGATTGTCATGTCTCAAGCAGTGTATTATTAATTCTTAGTGGTCAGACTGCCAATTATCATTGGACCCAAGAAAAATCTTCGGGTCAAAGCTGCTGCAGCCTTTATTCAATTTCTGCCATAAACCAATGTTTATATCTTTATAGGGTTTGTTTCTATGTCCAATGTTGGTAAATTTTTTGTTCCTTGGTCATACAATACCACAGTAGCCTTACTGGAGGTAACTTTTCTAAGAAAGGGAGGTCTAACTATATCATTCTTTTTATCGTTTTCCCACATTATGCTTTGTCTATCAGTATAAGCTCCTGTGTAGGGCTGAGATAACTTCAGAGTCCATCTAACTTTGTTGCTGCATCTTTTCTTAGAGTGGCATACCATATGCAACCTTCAATCTTATATATGTCACATAATTGCCTGAATGTATAGCAAGAAGAGGCATTTAGCCTGATCTGCTGCCAACTCCTCTAGTCTCCTGAACCTTGTTTACCTTTTATAGTTGACTTTGTTCTGATTATCTTGTTTCTGAGTAAGTACAGGGGCAGATGTTCCAAGAGTATCTTGGAACCAGAGTCTCATAAGGAGATCTCTGTTGTCTTTATTTGAGTCACAATGTCCAGGGTGAAGGAAGACCTTCAAGATGGGCCAGAAAGGATAGCTCCCTAAAAGTGGGAGGGATGATATGCTCAGAACTTCCTTGAGGGAACACAGAAGCAGTTCTCCTGGGAGAAGGCATAAATGATTCATAAGAAACTTTCCATTAATCCAATATGCCCAAGTTGTACAAATATTAAAAGTCCCCCAAAGCATATAGCACATGGAGATCAAGACCAAAAGTGAAAAACAGCCATTGCAGACCAAAAGTGAAAAACAGCCATTGCAGACCAAAAGTGAAAAACAGCCATTGCAGACCAAAAGTGAAAACAGCCACCTTGCTGGGTCTTTGTCAAGCAGCTGTGCTAGTTTAATGCCTTTTGCCCTTCCCATTAGATATGGCTGTGGCAGGAAAGAGATATTGATTTGATCAAGAAACATTATGTGCATGTAAGAAATTTTCAACTACAACAATAAAACAACATTGAGGTTATCTGGGCAATCTGATGGGCAGTAAGTAACATACACCATACCAGTATGTGTAAACAAAATATTCTAGATTTGTACTTAGTAACATAGGGTAAGTGTGTATGTGGGGTAATTAAATGAGACGCAGAACATAATTTCATATGTTTATTTGTACAAAATAATATCTCTTCGACTGAGGTCAGACAAGGTGGCTCAGTTAGGGGAATGAGATCCACAGGCATGAAACAGATTCAGGGACAGCTCCCACTCCAAGTGTTGGGGGACCAGCATGAAGATCAGGCTGTACAATTGCTACATATATGCGGGGTGGGGGTGCTAGATCTAGCCCCTGCTTGATCTTTGGTTGGTGGTTCAGTCTCTGGGAGCCCCCAAGGATCCAGGTTAGTTGACTCTGTTGATTGCATGGCATCCCTATCCCCTTGAGGTCTCTCAATCCTTTCCTAAACTCTTTTCAGAAGATTCCCAGGCTGTGGGTTTCTGCATCTGTTTCCAATGGCTGCTGGGTGGAACTCTCAGAGGACAGTTATGCTAGGGTCCTGTCTGCAAGCATAACAGATTATCACTCCTGGGGCGGGAACATCTCTAAGACCTGCCAGATATTTGAGGCAAAGGTGGGGAGGCCCCAGGGGCTTTATGGGGTGACTCAAGCTGAGACTCCTAGCAGTGGGGGATATGGAGCCTGAAGTGGTCATCTCTTGTAGCCAGGCAGGGATGCCAGTAAAGAGGAGAACCTTCATCTCAAAATGTGTCCCAAATACAAGATGTGCAGGGACAACTGAGGGAATTACCAGTCAATGGGATGGGTCACACTTGAGACCCATCATATGGGCACAAACCAATCCCTGACACTATAAATAATATTCTGTTATGCTTGCAGATGGAAGCACATATTTAAAAGAATAGAACGTTTGATTGAGGTAAGGGCTTGAGACTGGGAAATAAATATTCAAGATAATAAATGATTAAAAGAAGAGGGTCACTTTACAAATCATGCTGATAACACACTGTGGATAGAAAATGTGATTGTGCAGAATATTTCATAGCCATAATAAATTTTTGAGATGATGGATATGCTATGTGGGTCATTACAACATACAAAGCGTGTGGAGGCATGTTATGTTGAAATATTTGTATTCACCATGAGTTTAAATTGACAAATGGTAGAAATTCATTTTTATGCAGATCTTGGTGTCATCTTGCCCTCCTGTGACCTATTACCCATGACAACATTCCCCTTGTTGCCTTGACCACAATAAATATGGTTTAGAAGACATTTTTTTGGTTAATTGACTTTAATTTTGCAGGACCTCATCATTACAGCTTGGTTTGGTCACGATCCTCCCCACAGTTAATGAGCTATGTTTTCCTTTTATAGAAACATTTGTACACTCTTTGTGCTTGAAGTAATAGTCTGTGAGTAGTCACAATGGAGAGTTGCTATGAATTTCACAGCAGGAAGATATTATGATAAGTAAGCTTCAACAACAAGGAAGACTCGGGTAACAGTTTGCTTTTTGCACACATTAATTATGGTTTGGTTTGTAGACAGGAAGAAATGGGTGGTGGGAGGAATGCTGATCAAAACAAAAGAGTTTTTTTGTGGTTATAGAGACAGGCCTCAGGGAAGTCATGTAGAGAGTCAAGATCCGTCTGAGGTGCATTGTAGTCTAGTACTCACTCTGTCTCATTTCAGGAATAGACAAGTTAGTGACTGCACTCATGGCTCTTTAGGGAAATCATTATGACTGAAAATAAAGACAAATCTATCTTCTTCAAAACATGTTTACTTTAGATGTTTTCAAAGAGAAGAGCTAAGATATGAAGAGAAAATTTATTACATACCAGTGCAGGTTTGAAACAAAACAAAACAAAAAACAGTGTCCTGTAAGCAATGTGATAATATAGAAATTGAATTTGTACTTAAAAAAACAAAACAACAACAAAAAACCCTAAGGTACAGATTTACCCCAAGCTAAAACCATGTAAGATCAGTTACAATTACATGGTAGAAGAAAGAGAAAAGGCTATAATGTAAATATGTAATGTTTAATTGTTAACTGATTAAACTTATAGACTTTTTTATTTTTAAAATATTTATCATAATTTTTCTAGGTCAACTCAAAGAGAAGTTTGATGAACTGGGGTCATTGGACAGCAGCAACAAATAAAAGGGGCCAGAAATGGATCTCATGAGGAAAAGTCAAAAGGACAGAGAGGATGAGCACTAATTGGGGTGTGTGTTCTCATGTGTGTGAGCATTCACTGGAGCATGAATGCCTGCCAGTGGACAGGTAGATATGATCAAAAATATTACACACATGTAGGAAATTTTTTATTCATAAAAATTATTTTAAAATCTTAAATGTACAGACAAGTGATCTTTTTTTTTTTTTTTAACTAACTTCACAGATTTTGACAACTGAAAGACTTATGGGCAAGTTCTTCAAGGCCATAGCAAAAGTGAGCGCACATTCATAGGCAAGTTCTTCATGTCTACAACAAGAAAACTAAGCATATATTGGCTCTATTAAGAGGATGACAGATTTCCTTTATGCAAGGAAGAACTATGGGCTTACTATACTAACAAAAATAATAAAAATAAAACAAGAAATAACCTAATTTCAAACCTTGTAAACTGAGGAAAACATGATGTGACCCAGATAGATAAATAAGGGGAACAGTCCTCAGAACATGTTTTAATGCCCTGGTTCAGTAATTTCTTCACTTGATGTGAACATCACATTTTTTTCTAATTTTTCTTCATGTCCAGTTATTAATAATCTATTCTAAAGTGTCATTCAATTACATACAAATGAAGACAGAACTTGTCATCTTAAAGTGGAGGATCCCTGACAGACAGTAGTCACAGAAGAGGACATACTCGCTCCAGAGGGTGTGAATGTGGTGAAGAACTCAGAACCAAGTGTCTCCATCTAGAAGTCTTTAAGTGACTAACTTGCAGAAATGGCTGTCTGGTATTCAAGACATCTGAAAATCTGAAGGCAAAAACTGTAAGTTACTCAATACATTAATGCTCACTGTGTTATTTTGTCTTCTTTGATTTGGGGAGATTCTGAAAAGGGGAAATGTGTATTCAGTCCTATTTCTCCCCTTTTTCTACCTAGCGACAATTCCTGCAGTCTGTCTCTCTGCTACTCACACTGCTCCTCTTATCCTCTCTCCTGCAGCCACAGATCCATGCTAATCCTCCTTGGATAATGACTTGGCTTTAAAGAAACTATATTTTTCATCCACACAATCCCCATTCTTGCATGAATAATATCTCAGGAAAATATGTTAGGAAAGCCGCATGGAACTCCTGTGTAATAGCATGTGTAATAGGGTTCCTGCCTTTCAGCAGCATATGCAAGCCAGGGGACTGCAGTGTGTTAGCCTAAAATGACTCACTGCTGCTGGAAAATGCTGGCAGGGATTCTTTGTGGTGCTGTGCTGTTTTTAAGACTGCACTCTTGGACTTCCCTCCTGCCATCTCTTTTCCTTCATTATTATCTTTCAGCCTCACTGGCCAACTTTGTCTCCTGCCTCATTCAATGATCTAATTTCCCTTTGTCTTTTTTTTTTTTTTTTTAGCCTTTCCATTTAATTCCTTTTTAATTTTAAATGTATATTTAATTACCCTGAAATTCCAAGTTGCCTTCTGCCTAGGCTTTATCTTTGCATAAATTTTATATGTGTTTAAATGTCACCATAAATATTATTCTTCTGTGTCACTTCTTTGGCTGTTTTTATTTGCCTTTCGCCGTCTCCCTTACAGCCCATATAGCTGTAACTCACTATGGAGCACAGTCTGGGTTCACACTAATAGTATGTCTCCTGACTCTGCCTCACGATTAATGAAAGTACATACAGGTGTATAGCATCATATTTAAAATTTTTATTTTGCTGTCCAAATTTCAGTCTGGTAAATGTATATTCTCATTGTGTTTAATACATTCAAGTGTACAAAAAAAGCATATTTCTCTCAGTCATCACAAGGAATTTTGGGTTTGGGAGGCTTTTAAATTTTCCATTTTTTAAAGGAAGTTTTGATAAGTTTTATAGCTCCTCGCATGAATGAAAGTTTGCATAGAAATCATAAATTAGTTCTTCTAAAGTTTATAATGTATTTACATCATTTTCCTGTTCTTTTTATTCTCTCCAAACACTCCCATGTATCATTACCACACACTCTCTTTCAAATTCATGGCCTCTTTTTCTTTAATATATATATATATATATATATATATATATATATATATATATATATATATATTACACATATATTCCTAAATACATGTATACAACCTATTTAGACCATGTAGTGTTACTTGTTTGAATGTTTTCAAGGCTGACTCATTGCTGCTTCATTGTAATATTTTCACTATCCCACTAAAATGGTGTGGCATGCAGAATGATGTCCTTCAAAGATGCTGATGTCCTAAATACAGATCTGTGATTATTATCTTATGGTAAAGTTGGTTTTGTGGATATAATTGGTTCAAGAATTTTAAGATTGAATGTTATCAGATTAGAAGTAGATACTGGAAATGTGCACTTCAAATATTTCAAAAGGGGCCCTGATCCAAGAAATGCAAGCAGCCTTTAGAGGCTGGAAATGACAAGGAAACAGATTCTATCATGGAAATTTTGGAAAAATGAATGTCTGGTGCTACTTCAATTTTATCTCCCAAGACTCACGTCAGCTTTTTCACTTTTAAAACTACAGCTGTATTGGGGAGGTAAGGATGAGGAGACAGGGCAGTGAAATAGGAGTTGGGACAGTGGGCTGAGTGCAAGATAGCTGTGATAAGCCACAAAAATTTGTGATAATTTCTTACAACAGAGATTAGGAACAAATACAAAAGCTAATTATGGGGCTGAGGAAATAGTGCAACTATAAAACACTTGTTTTAAAGGCATGCATAAAGACCTGAGTTCAATACCCAGAAATGCTACGTACATACATATGTACATACATACATACATACATACATACATACATACATACATATGTATAGTTTCATATTAGGTGATAACTTAGTCCTATCAATTGTCTCTCTAGCTACCTGCAGAGACTATTCTTCTTTTTTTCTTTTGATATTTAGATCAACAGATGTTTATTTTTATATACAGCACTTCTTTGGAAGCAATTTAATATATATTGATGGATGAGTATGTAAATACATGTAGCTTGTATAAGCCACAGGATACCATTCAGCCAGACAAGGAAGCAGATTTGAGGCTTCCACCGCACAGAGCAATGTTTAGGACATGCTAGTGAACTAAGCCACTCACAAAAGACATGCTGAACGATTCCACTTATATGTTACCCTAAACTAAGACAAGAAGTAGAATAAAGTTTAGCTCAGGGCTACAGGTTTCATTTTTATAACAAAATAAGTGAATTGAAAACCCTAAAGAGCTTCTAAGCACTATTTATAGCATTCTAGTCCTTATCTGTGAGATAAAGATCTAGTGTCCTCCTCCTCCCCGCGCTGGGAACTGACCATTGTTCTTAGTTACCTTTATGCTCTTCCTAACTCAGAAGTCACGCTGTCCCCAAGTACACTCAGAAAAGTTTACTTTTACTTCCCAATATTTTATTTGCCATTCATTTATCCAATTCAAGTGTATTTTTTAAAAATACAAATTCTATGTGATGTAATTCTTATCTCTGGGAGTCAAGTGGGTGTGCAGGTCTATTTTTTGTCTCAGAAACAGATTTTGTTGAGAGTGAATAATGGTTATATAGTGAAATGTCTTCTTTCATTTTAAAAATATATTAGCTACCGTTTTTGACTTTGTAAATTGATGCTTTAGGCCTCACAATTAGTTTTATGAGAGAAATTTCCCATACATTTATTTCTGTGTGGTTTAACAAGGACAAGAATGACCTTGGGTTCTTGTGATAGGCCCCAATTGGCATACCATTTACATACTATTGGTTTGAAGCCATCAGTCCCATGAACGTATTTCTTCATTCAGCAAGCATGATGCACTTGTCATCTGGCTTTGTGAGTCCCTGTTGGTGACATGATAGTGGTAGCAACTACACATGAGAACTAGACAGGGCCCCAATATCAAAGTAAGCTATATTTCATTTTATGTTTTATTTTGCAGTCCTAGGATTCAAAAGTAGGCCTCACATACGCTATGAAAGTACTCTACTACTGAGCAGCAAGAGGTTACATTTCGCTTCAAGAAATGGACAGTTACACAATTATGAATGACAAAGTGAACTAAATACTAACAGAGATGTCTTAGGGTTATTATTGCTATTGTAAAAACACCATGATCAAAGGCAAAAAAAAAAAAAAGGTTTATTTTGCCTACACTTCCATATCTTTATTCCTCATCAAAGGAAATCAGGACAGGAACTCAAACAAGTCAGGAAGCAGGAAGCAGAAGCTGATGCAGAGGCCTTGTAGGCTTGCTGGTTTGCTTCTCATTATTTGTTCAGCCTGCTTTCTGATAGAACCCAGGACCACCTACCTGCCCAGGATGGTATCATGGTATCACGCACAATGGACTGGGCCCTCTCACATCAGCCACTAATTAAGAAATTGCCCTACAGGTTTGCCTACTCTCTGATCTTACAGAAGCATTTTCTCAATTGATATTCCCTTTCCTCAGGTGACTCTATCTTGTGTCAAGTTGGCATTAAAAACAATCCAGGACAAAATTATTGTGTGTGTGAAGATTCTATTGTTCTGTGATTTTACAAAAAAGGGCATGATTGCCTGGACTTTGAGAATTAGACTTTGTGCAATGCACAACACAATGAGAGAAATTTAGGAAATTGAAGAAAGAAATGTTTAAATTTAATTCAGTAATAATAATAACAACAGTGTAGAGATTTTGAAAACTGTTAATTGTGCATGAGTATTGTTAGGTGCCTGTGATGAATGGCTGAAATCATAGCAATCCATCAATAATTGTGGTTAAAGAGATTTAAAAAATGACTTTTTTAGTCATTCAGGTAGAATATCCTGGACAAGCAGAAATAGAAAATATCCATTTAATACTAAGCGACAGCATAGAATACACTAGTCTAGAGATGAAATTAATTTAGTAGTAGTAGCTAGCTGTTAAAACTATGATGCTGTGCAGAAAACAACTGACCCATCTAAGTGGAAGCTAGTGTATGTGATAGAGATTATGCTGCTGTGTGTAATATTAATGTAATAATTACCTCCACAATTGCAGGCTTTCCTTCTTAAACACTAACTTTTGCCTCAGTAAATTGTTCTCATTTTTATTCTCCCCTCAGCAAATACGAATTACTGATTCTGATGTCGGAAGCAATGTATGGAATGAACTGCTCTGTAGTATCAGAGTTTGTGTTCCTCGGGATCACTAATATATGGGAGGTTCAGCTTTTACTGTTTTTCTTCACCTTGCTGTTCTACTTTGCAAGTATGATTGGCAACCTTGTCATTGTGCTCACTGTAACCTTGGATCCTCATCTGAATTCCCCTCTGTATTTCCTCCTAGCTAATCTCTCAGTCATTGATATGATATTCTGCTCGATTACAGCTCCTAAGATGATCTGTGACATTTTCAAGAAACACAAAACCATCTCCTTTTGGGGATGTATAACTCAGATCTTCTTCAGTCATGCAGTTGGTGGCACTGAGATGGTGCTGCTCATAGCCATGGCTTTTGACAGATACGTAGCCATATGTAAGCCTCTGCATTACCTGATCATCATGAGCCCACGAGTGTGTCTGTTCTTTTTAATCACTTCCTGGGTCATTGGTCTTATTCATTCAGTGGTACAATTAGTGTTTGTTGTAGACTTGCCTTTCTGTGGTCCTAATACACTGGATAGTTTTTACTGTGACCTGCCCCGACTCCTCAGACTCGCCTGTACAAACACTCAAGAGCTTGAGCTCATGGTCACTGTCAACAGTGGGCTCATTTCTGTGGGCTCCTTTCTTCTACTGGTCATTTCTTATATTTTCATTCTATTCACTGTTTGGAAACATTCTTCTGGTGGATTATCTAAGGCCCTTTCCACTCTTTCAGCACACATTACTGTGGTCATCTTGTTCTTTGGGCCACTGATGTTTTTCTATACGTGGCCTTCACCAACATCACACCTTGATAAATATCTTGCTATCTTTGATGCATTTATCACTCCCTTTTTGAATCCAGTCATCTATACATTCAGGAACAAAGACATGAAAGTGGCGATGGGGAGACTGTGGGGCTATCTTAGGCATTACAGAAAAATGTCATAAATGGTTTGACTGTGATAATGGAACTATAGATACTCCATCATGGACATTTCAAAGAAGGTACCATGGAATATCAAAGACAGTCTCAAGATTTATGCATTCTCAAAAATATGCTAAATATTAATCAGTTACACTATTCCAAATGCCATTAATGATTGACACTCTGTACATCAGAGTACGAATAACAGTTTAGTGTCATTTATAACTTGCTATCCTTAAAGTCCATGATCTAGAGAAAGTTCCAACCATAAATCAAAGAATAATATTTATCAGTTTTCTGTAATAGATAGACTAAGAGATTATGCAGACACATGATTTTAATCTGCTTATTACCTCCCTTGATCTTAGGATTTAAGAATGAAAGATGAATTTTAAACCATTACTTTAATTATGTAAAAAAGAAAGCTTTATATTAAACAGTATTCTCTTGTCTAGAATGGCATTCTCAGAGACTCTAGATCAGAATATACTATACAAATCTGAAGTACTTTGTATGCTTATGTAGATTTTTTTTGCCCCTTAAATTACTAACACATAATCATTTTGACATTTTTATGGTATAAGGCAAGAGCTCTATCTGGTTTTCCTTAGATGAATAGTTCTTTCCTTTGAATTGAAACAAAATATTTTGTATACTAAATTACTTTGTATATTGGGATCAATTTCTGAAATTTGTTTTATTCACTATTCAATTTCTTTACTGGGCTGTCTATATAATAATTTTTCATATTTATTTTTATGTGTGCACATGTGTATACATGTCCTGTATGTGTACAGATACCCACAGAAGCAAGATGCACACAGACCATTGAGAGATGCCTGATGTAGGTACTGGGAACCAAACTTAGGCATCCAGTAAAACAGCAAGCACTCTTAACTTCTGAGCCATCTCTGCAATCTCAATATATACTGTACTCTTTAGATAATTGTCAATTAATGGTTAGTTTTAGCATCTCATCTAAAAAAGTCATCTTCCTATATATATTTTCCTTAGTCATTGCAATGTGTTTTTTGTTGTTGTTGTTGTTGCTGTTCACATTAATTGTACAAGTCATATATTTTGGATTGATTATCCCTTCCTCAGGGAAATGTGTTTGGTCTGATGTTTATTCTGTAGAAGTCATATAAA
>LR750826.1:39799-114862 GCA_902729485.2 Mus minutoides
TTTTTTTTTTTTTTTTTTTTTTTTTTTTTTTTTTTTTTTTTTTTTTTTTTTTTTTTTTTTTTTTTTTTTTTTTTTTTTTTTTTTTTTTTTTTTTTTTTTTTTTTTTTTTTTTTTTTTTTTTTTTTTGTGAGCACTCCATAGCCTCAGTAATAGTGTCAGGCCTTCCGGCTTCCCCTAGATTTAGATCCCACTTTGGGTCTGTCACTGGACCTTCTTTTCCCCAGACTCCTCTCCATTTCTATCCCTGTTGTTCTTGAAGACAAGAACAATTATGGGTCAGAGTTTTGACTGTGGGGTGGCAACACCATCCCTCACTTGATGCCTTGTCTTTCTGCTGGAGATGGGATCTATAAGTTCCTTTCCCCTATGTAGGGCATTTCATCTAAGGTCCCTCTCTTTTGAGTCCTTAGAGTCCCTCATCTCCCAGGTCACTGGTACATTCTGGAGGGTTCCCCCAACCTCCTACCTCCCTAGTTTGCCTGTTCCCATTCTTTCTGCTGGCCCTCAGGTTCTTTTCCCCATCCAATACCAGATCATGTTCCCCTCTCCCTACCCCTACCCCCTTTCTCTCCTAGGTACCCCCTTCCCTCCCCCCTTGTGTTTGCTTTCATCCCCTTAGATGCAGAAAAAGCATTTGACAAAAACCAACACATCTTCATGTTAAAATATTGGAGAGATCAGGAATTCAAGGCCCATACCTAAACATAATAAAAGCAACATCTAGCAAAACAACAGCCAATATCAAATTAAATGGAGACATACTTGAAGTAATTCCACTGAAATCAGGGGCAAGACAAGGGTGCCCACTCTCACCATATCTATTGAATATAGTACTTGAAGTGCTAGCTAGAACAATAAGACAACAAAAAGAGATCAAGGGGATACAAATTGGCAAAGAAGAAATAAAGTATCACTATTTTCAGATGATATGATAGTATACATAAATGACCCTCAAAAATCTACCAGAGAACTTCTCCAGCTGATAAATGACTTCAGCAAAGTGGCTGGATATAAAATTAACTAAAAAAAAAAAATCAGTAGCCTTCCTTTATACAAATGATAAACAGACTGAGAAATAAACTAGGAAAAAAACCCCTTCACAATAGTCATAAATAATACAAAATATCTTGGGGTAACTCTTACCAAACAAGTGAAAGACCTGTAATATAATGACCTCAAGAAAGAAATAGAAGAAGATCTCAGAAAATGAAGCGATCTCCCATCCTCATGGATTGGCAGAATTAACATAGTAAAAATTGGAATCCTATCAAAGGGAATCTACAGATTTAATGTAATCCTCATCAAAATCCCAGCACAATTCTTCAAAGACATGGAAAGAGCAATTCTCAAATTCATCTGGAAAGGCAAAAAACCCAGAACAGTGAAAACAGTACTTGACAAAAAAAGAATGGCTGGTGGAATTCTCTGACCTTAAGCTTTACTACAGAGCAATAGTGATAAACTGCATGGTATTGGTACAGGGACAGACACATCGATCAATGGACTAGAATTGAAGATCCATACATAAAAATCACACATGGCACTTGATCTTTGACAAAGAAGCCAAACATATACAATGGAAAAAAGAGAGCATCTTCAATCAATGGTGCTGGTCTAACTGGCTGTCAATATGTAGAAAAACGAAATAGAGCTATATTTGTCATCTTGCACAAAGCTGAAGTCTAAGTGGATCAAGGACCTTAACCAAAAACAAGAAACACTGAATCTAATAGAAGAGAAAGTGGAGAGACATGTGCACCTGACACTACCAAAAACACCAGTAGTACTTCCATAAGAACCTTGAACTTATTGGCACAGGGGGAAATTTTCTAAACAGAACTCCAATGGCACATGCTCTAACATCAAGAATTGATAAATGGGACCTCATAAAATTGGAAAGATTCAGCATGATTTTCTACTTTCTTTAGTATAATTATTTAACTTATAACCAGAAAAGTATATTAAAAATTGAAATCCAAAAAGCATGGTGGCACACATATGAAATCTCAGAACTTGTGAGACTGAGCATGAGGATTTCTGTGAGTTTTCTATAGCCTAAGCTATAGAAAGTACAAGGAGAGGCCTAGCCCGGTGGCATTCATCTTTATTCCCAGTACTTGGGAGGCAGCGCCAGGCAGACCTCTGTTTATTTTCCCAGGAACTATGACTGCTTTCAGTTTATGAACATGATACAAAAAGCAAAAGTAATACACGGTGTATAGTAATAATGACAACTATCCAATGCTGAATTAAAGGCTGCTCATTGTTTTCATAATCTTTAAAGCCAGGGTTCCATTGAAAAAAATTGACAGACAAATCAAATCATATTAAAGCAAAGCAAAGCAAAGCAAAGCAAAGCAAAGCAAAGCAAAGCAAAGCAAAGCAAAGCAAAGCAAAGCAAAGCAAAGCAAAGCAAAGCGAAACAAGACAAATGTTCCTTAAAGGGTATTTCACAGTTCATTTTTTCCACAAAAGTAAGAACAATCATCTTGACTTCAGACAAATACAGAATGTGTTCTCCCCCCTTAGTTTGTGTATCCACACAGAAATAAGAAAAATAAACAATATAAGCATCACCTAATTGTTTTACTTACAGACAATAGACTCAGTTTTCCCATGTCTAGATCTCTGTTTAGATTTTTTTTTTATATAACCTTGGTTTTAGTTGAGCTACATAAACAAAGCCATCTAAGGATTTAAGGAGTGACAAATCAGGAAGCACAGAGTTATGCTTCTGAAATTGAGCATGAAAAAATTTGCTGCAGAACGGGATTTAATATTATAATAGAGTCATTTGTTTTTGTCTGCTGTATACTCCCAAGTATATTCTGGAGTGTATCACTGATATGCCTTGGGTTGTTGAGATTACAGTTACATCATTAATAAAAGAAGTTTTTTTTATTTGATTTTTTTCTGGTTTTATATAGTATCTATTACATGAGAATCCTGTGAGCATGGAACTATTACTACACCTTTCCTCCTTCTCTTGGTTACTACCTCATTCCTCGTGATATATTTTAAAGAAACACGTGAACTATTTTTCTCGCCACCACTCTTTATTTGCTCCTTACTGATCCTCAGCACCAAATACACTTGGAGAATTAGGATTATTTTCTCCACTCTCTGCTCATATGTTCCAATGAAAATAAGTCAATAGATAGCTTTTATCTTTCTGGAAGTACTACTGGTGTTGTTGGTAGTGTCAGGTGCACATGTCCTCCCAATTCTCCTGTCATGGTTTTCATCTCATCACCTTCAATCGCTGTGCTTAATCGAACTTTCTATCCTCAGATTTGAGTCTTTCCTCAAAATTCAGATTCTACCTTGTTTTTTCAGCTCTAGGTGATTTCATGTGTTAGTTAAAAACTCATCCTTAAGAACATTTTTGTTGTTTCAAATGGGTGTAATTGAGACCATGTCTTCAAGTGCTTTGGAAGTAGGATTGATTTCATTAATAGAATGTTTTATTTTATTTCTTTTATTTTTACCTTTTATTATTTTTTAGTTTTGCAGTGCTAGAGATCAATCCAGACCTTATACAAAATAATTAAGGTCTCTATAGTTCAGCTACCCATCCCCCAACAATTTTCAATCTTTTGTACCAAGTATTTCTTTATTTGACGGGTAGTAGAACTTAAAAGATTATTTGCCTTATTTCTAACTGCTTACAGACTGACTGTAATATATTACATATTTATTGTTGAAAATAGTCCAAGAAAAGAGATATATATTTCACAGGTTTAAAAAAAAAAAAAGAATCAAAGTCCAGGGAAATGTCTCATCAAGTTCAGGTACTTGATACCAACCTGGAAGTTCTAAGGTCATAACTGAATCAAATCCCTGGATTCTGCATGGTGAAACGAGAGGCCTGGTCCCAAATGTGGTCCTATGGCCTATAGTCTGACTTTTGGCTATTTTATTGTGTTCTTTTCTCTATTATTGTTCTTTATCATTCTAACCTCACAACACTAGGTAGGAGAGAAAGACAGAGGAGAAAGGGGGATCAGTATCATTAAAATACTTCCTGTTAATTAGAGGCATTGAGATCTTTGGGGCAAGTCAAATCTTCATTGTCAGGATATCTCTAACTAGTGACCACCTTCCACCATCCACCATCCACCATCCACCATCCACCGTCCACCGTCCACCATCCACCATCCACCATCCACCATCCACCATCCACCATCCACCATCCAGCAACCAGCAACCAGCAACCAGCTACCAGCAACGAACAACCAACCAGCAGTAGCAGCAGCATTACTTCTCTCAGGGCTCTGATATCTATATACCCTCTAAAGTGTCCCCAGAACTCAAAATGTAAACTATCTTCAGGTGACAAAATCAAGTCCCTGCCAGAGCACAAGACAAATCATAATTAGCTGCCTTGGACACTATAAAGCAGCCCCAAATCTCAAAGCTGGGATTAAAAGAAAAACATATTCAAGTAACATTTCTGTGTTTTTAAAGAAGCCTTCTCACTGCATTTCCCTCTTTCTGTTTTAAGTCATTAATTGTTCTGTGGGGTTTTTTTTTTTTTGAACAAATTCTAAACAGAAACATTGACAATAAACTTTTCAGATCAGTGGTTAAGGTTTTCAGGAGACCTTTCTTGCTCAGTTTTAATCTTTATAAGTTTTGATGGTATTCCATAGGGTTTCCTGTAGAAACATAAACCAAACCATGTGGCCTCAAAGCAAAACTATTATAGGTTTCCATGGTGATGTTACCACATCCTTATTGTATATAGGCAGATTCACTTTTACAGTTTTTTCTTTAACCCATTGTCTTGTAGCTATTATTCTGCTTTCATTACTGTTCAGAAAATTTAAAGTTAATAAGCATTATTTAGTCTATCCTTGATAGTTTTTACTCTTCCTTTCATTTTCTAAGTATTTCTTTTAAAGTGTGATTAGACCTTTCTACAAATGATTGTACTGTAGAATTGTATGGTCATATGCTTTTTATTGTAGTATGCAGAGAATTGCTTCATTTTGCTGGAGATATATGTGGGGGCATTATTAGTTTTAATTTGAGCAGGTATCCCCATAGTAGCCATTACTTTCAGTAAATGTGTAATTATGGAATCAGCCTTTTCAGAACTCAAAGCAGTTAACCATTAAATATGTATTTAAGAAACCTTAAATATGTATCAATGGTAGTGTGTCTAACATTAGTTTTCCAAGTTTTGCAAGGTAAAACACATCAGTCTCTCAGATATCATTTCTTTTGGTATCCATAGGCTTACTTTCAGAGATCGATAGAAACTGGTTATATGAAGAAGAAGTAGGACATTTTCTTATAATTTCCTTGCATGTTACCAGGTAATAGAAATTTTTTTCTTTAAACCTTTAATGTTAACATGGTGTTTTCAAAAACATTTGAGGTTTTTACCACATTTTCTATTAATAATTGATCAATTTCCTCATTTCCTTGTTCTAGTAGACATGAAAAACTTGTATGAGGTTGAATTTAGGTGATATATAATGGGTAGTTTCTATTTCTGATTGTTTCAGCTGTATAAATAGCAAGGTTAATTCTGAAATATCAGGAATAAATTCAGCAGTTTCTATATGCAGACATTCCACATACCTTTAATCCCTCTGGCTCAAATACAGATATACCTTTAGTAGATACCTTTAATCCCAAACAATGACATCTAATTGATGGTCTAACAAAGTGATTAATCACTTTCAGTGAGTTTGTGCAGTTTCACGCAGTTCCATTCAGTTCATGCTGTCAGTGCACTTTGGTTGATGGAGTTCAGAGGCACATTTTTCCACAAACAGCCATTTAATGAGAAGCCAAGAGAAACCAGTTTGAAGCACTAGGCTTGTAGAGGAGTTTTGAAACAGAAAAGCTACTTTGAATGAGCCTGTCAGAGTTCAGAGAGAACTGAAACAGCGAGCTTATTCAGCAGTAAGCCTCTGAGACAATTACTTCTGGTGAATAAAAGTTACATTTACAGGACAGCAAAGGGTACAAAGAGTTCTCCCTTCCAGTCATACCTGGTTTCTGTTTCTGTGTTATTTGTGGGTTTATTTATCACCTGTTGAAGTCCTTGGCATGCGTATACTGTTCCTTAGGGCAGCCATTTCCTTCCAAGTTACATAAAATTAAGCCAAAATATATTTCATTGCTTCTAAAACCTTTAGTGTGCTATGGTATTTATTGAAAAATAAGTCTATATCTTCTGCACTCATTTTTTAATTATATGTACAACAATATATTATATGCTCTTCTGCTATCTACCCATTTGATAAACTGTGTTCTAACTGTTGTGAAACAGTCACAGCCATTGCTTCAGTGGTTTCTAGGACTTTGATTGAATGTGTGTAGCATTGTTTATCTTATCATCAATTAACCACATTTTTGGTTATTTTATTCATTTTGGAGGTTTATTTACTATAACTTCTATACATCTAAATCTGGGCACACATCTGTAATTATACAACATACTGAAAATATAAAGTTTCATAGACATTTTACTTCCCAAAGAACATTATAACTAGCACCATTGTCTGTTTCAATTAATTTATGATATACTTACCTAATATTAAGGAATAAGAGTAATGAATGATTATTAGCAATTACATCCATGTAGGCTAAAGATACAAAACAAGTCTCATTTCTATTTTTGTCCTTGTATCACGATGAGTTATACATTTTTTTTGTCACAAAGGCCATACCAATTAAGTCTCCAGAGAGGAAAATCCTTTATCCATGTGATCCTTTTAAATTACGATGTTTTTACAGCACCTCTTGGTCAGCAGCCTCTTGAGGTATATATAATTGGCTTCTTTTCTCCCTAATGGAAGATTCCACTTGGCACTTTATGTGAGAGGACACAGGGACCCTGAACTATGCCAAGATGCTCTTGTTCTCATTCAGGTAATAAACAGGTAGAAGTAAACTTAGCAATGCTTGGATTGCTTATTGTCAGATATGAGTTTGTGCTTGGAACTGTGGTGGACATGAGTTACATTCTAAAGGAATGTGTTTGTGGGAGCACAGAGCAAAGCAGAGAGCAGTCAGGAAAAGGAACTGAACAGCATCGGAGAATAGTTGTTAAACATCAGCATAGGAGAATAGTCATTAAACATCAATTGAAGTATTGGAAAAGGCTAAGTACCTGACAGCCTTTGAGCTAGAACCACATTGTAAATGGCCTTGAGAAATCAAACAACTTCATCTTACTTTCCTCTACCTTTATGTTATAATTAACCATTCTATGCTCACTGATCATTGACTGAATGGATCATCTAATATTCTATGAACTAATAACTAAGAAAAATAACAGCAATACATGTAAATAAAAGGGGACATTTGTACTTATCTCTTTGCTGGCCTTTAAACATAGGTCGCAATGAACTACTATCCTTCTGTGAAATATCTGACGAATATTATGTAAAACAGAACCAAATTTATCAGAAACATTCATATATTCCATTCCATGGGAGAATGTCATAAATGCCTGATGAAAAGTAAATTTTAACATATAACCAAGTCCTAGTGATGAAAACAGTCGTTCTGATAGAACGTCAGTTTTAAATTTCAAAACAAGATGGTACTTAATATCAAAAGTGCAATTTATTTTCTTGTTTTTGTTTGTGGTTTATAGCTAGAGTTTCTGTATTCATTGGATTATGATCAGTGATCTGATCAGGAAGGTTTTTAAAGAGGTATGAGGTGACAGTCTCATAAATACTTATTTGAAAAGGATATAATATTTATATCCTTTTTATATTTATATCTATTTATATCTCCATAACAACTAAATAAGTGCAGTATGTTGTAAACCAATTTTAAGAAATTTGGCTAGGTTTAAGAAAAACCTTGAAACAATCTGCAAAGTGAAAGTACATAGAGATTTAATTGGGGGAGATTAAATCATAATTCAAATATTTTATGCCTAATTTACAGTATGCTTTCCTATTATGTTTTCCTAGTTATGTACTAGCTTTTCAAATTTCATAGTTGTTATTTGCGCATTCCACATGATCTAGGTCTACACTTTCATTTTGTTCTCATTTTTATTTTATTATCATTTTTGGAAGCTTGGTAATAATTTCATTAGTGTTTAGAAAAAAAAATCTCAACAAAGGCAAATTTTAAAATCTCAGCTACACTCCAGCAATCAAAGGAATTTGTGTGTGTGTGTGTGTGTGTGTGTGTGTGTTTGTGTGTGCATGTGTATGAAGAAGAACAAGAAGAGGAAGAGAGAGAGAGAGAGAGAGAGAGAGAGAGAGAGAGAGAGAGAGAGAGAAGAGTTAATTAAGCTAGCTTATAAATCAGGCACAGGTCAAGAGGGGAACTTTAAAGAAAGAGGAGTTAAGAAGACAAAGAATCAGAGGAAGCATGCTTAGGACAAGCTTAGGGAAGAGTTAGAAATATTAAAAGCAAAGTTTACAATTTATTTTTTTATCACTTCACAACTCTATACAATCTTTAATAGTATATATTTATATATTTTAAGTGGTTTAAAAACATAAATGCACAACTTTTCATTTTCAACAAATACTTATTTTCCCCCATATTCTGGGTCTTCTGATTCTAAGCATTGGAATGCACAAATGAGAGGACAAATGCAAATTAAACTGTATAGGGGTTGCTGTTTTATTGAGAATTAATCAATGAATTAAGTTTGTATTGGATACTAAAAATAGATATGGTGTTCTATGAGAACAAATACACTAATTTTACATTTGAAATGATTTTGGTCAATAAATTATGTGAATAATGTAATGCATTGCTGAATAGAGGATAGGTATCCCAATAGAGTTATGAAGAAATACTCCTACATTATTGTATATGTATGTGCATTTATGTCTAGCAATGCTAAATGAATAAAGGTTGTTCATCATAATTTTTATAAAACATGCTACAATGAAAATAGAAAAACATAGTTTCATGTGATAATGTTTTCTTCTGTATTTATACCCTTAAAGTGAGAATATTTATATTATATGGTAATTCTATTTTAATATTTTCTCTTGTCTTTTTTCACCTTATAATCTCCTCAGTTTTCTTTTTGTATTGCACTCTTAAGGAAAAATCAAGGGTCTTATATATATTAAATAAACATATCCATACTGTGTTACAAATCTAGTCTTGACTTTAATATTTAAAACATTTCTATACTTTTTAAAAAATGGACATGTTAATTTACATTGTCATCAACCATTTGATTATTTAATATTAAAGATTGAATGGAGTTGTGAAGTGATAGAAAAAAACAAATTGTAAACTTTGCTTTGAAATCCTCCTCATAAAGATTCATTTAAAAATCGTGTATGTGTCTTTGTGCCCAAGTTTATGCTCTATGCTTATGGAAACTTCATGGAAATAAGGAGGTATATTTCTATTGCCTGGACTTGAATTCCTTACAGCTAGAACTGCTGTAAGCTGCTTGACATGGCTGCAAGAAAAAAATAAAACAAAACTAAGGTCTTTTGTAATAGTTCCAAGTGTTCTTAACAGATGAGCCATTTCTCAAGGTCAAAATATCCTTTAAAAAAAACAGCCATTAAACCTTGTTTTCTTTTGAGATTTTGATGAAAGATTTTGTTGTAAGTATTCAGTCATACTTTAAACTAATTTATGATTTTTTTGTTAGTAGTTGTGTTTGGAACTTGCTCACATCTTTGAATTTAGTTTAGTTGCGATGCTATAGTAAAAATAGTTTTCACAACTTAAAGATTCTCCTATTCTCTTTATACAATTATAATGTACAAACAGTTTCTCCCATTTTCTCCCTCAGGTATCACTACCCACAAAGCCATTGGAAGGCATGAATCAGTCTATGGTGTCAGAGTTTGTGTTCCTGGGACTCACCAACTCTTGGGACATCCAACTATTCCTTTTTGTGTTCTCTTCCATATTTTATGTAGCAAGCATGACAGGAAACTCTCTCATTGTCTTCACTGTGGCATCTGACCCTCATTTACACTCTCCAATGTACTTTCTGTTGGCTAACCTCTCTTTAATTGACATAGGTGTATCTTCTGTTATTTCCCCCAAGATGATTTATGATCTCTTTAGAAAGCATAAAGTCATCTCTTTTAGAGGTTGTGTCACTCAAATCTTCTTCATACATTTCATTGGTGGTGTGAAGATGGTTTTACTCATAGCCATGGCCTTTGACAGATATGTGGCCATATGTAAACCTCTTCACTACCTAATTATTATGAGCCCACGGATGTGCATCTTGTTTACAGTGGCCTCCTGGATAGTTGGCTTTATGCATTCTCTGTTTCAACTGGCTTTTGTAGTAAACTTACCATTCTGTGGACCAAATGTGTTGGACAGCTTCTATTGTGACTTTCCCGGGTTCATCAAACTTGCCTGTATAGACACATACAGACTGAAATTACTGGTCTCAGTCAACAGTGGATTCATGTCGGTTGGGTCCTTTTTCATATTGATCATTTCCTATATTGTCATTATATTTATTGTCCATAAACACTCTTCAAGTGCTTCCTCCAAGGCATTGTCTACACTTTCAGCTCATGTTATGGTGGTTGTCTTATTCTTTGGTCCTGTGATGTTCATCTATACATGGCCTTTTTCTTTTATACACTTGGATAAATTTCTGCCTATATTTGGTGCAGTTGTCACTCCCTTTCTTAACCCAGTGATCTATACATTCAGGAATCAAGAAATGAAAATGGCAATGATGAGAGTACTTAGACAGATAATGGGTTACAGACAAATTATTAAACATTTCCACTCTGAGCAGTCTTAACTAAATATAGATGTTCATTGTTAACCAATTTCGGAAAAAAAATATTTTCTCGCCTACTTTGATATGTGTATTCATGTTCATATATGTTATTTTATGTATATGTAGTAAGGAATAACAGGAGTTGTATTTATTCATATAGCAAAAGTACAGCAAGTCTAAATTTGCACAGACACATATCTCTCTGAAGGAAGCTTTTAGACATAGAAGAGGGAATGCTTTAAGGTCTTCAGGTATAGAAGCAATTTTTATCCTTCTTATCAAATAATTTATTTTTAAAATTATGTATATTTGTATGTTACATGAGCACATGCAAATCCAAGTGCCCCAAAATACTTGTCAGCATACTTCAAGAAATCTCAAAGATTATTCATTGGGACCCATTTTACTACATTCATAGAGAAAAGGATTGTTCAACATACGTTAATCAATAAATGTTCTTTGGTACATAAATAGTCTCAAAGTCAGGATTTAATAATCATCTGTAAAGGCAGGGGCAGCCTTTAACAAAATTCATCACTTCATGATAAAAATCATGAACGTGCTGATGTTAGAAGGAAGATTGCTCAACGTAATAAATGTTGTGCTCTGTAAATCTATAGCCAACATTATACTAAATGGGGAAAAATTTGAAACACTCTATTTAAAATCTGAAGATTCATACTCTCTGTGCCATTATTCGATGTAGCAATTGGATTATTAGCTATAGCAGTAAGACAACAGAAAGTGCTAAAAATGGATCTAAAACTCTGAAGCTGTCAAAGAAAAAAAATTGATTACTTTTGTTGTGATAAAATTCTATGACCAAAACCAGTTAAAGGAATAGTTTATTTTGGCGTATGGTTTCAGAGGTGATGTCCACAGCAGCAAGGAATGTATTGCAGTAGGTGTTGGATTAGGAAACTGGCTAATCACATTGCCAGTCAAATATACAGAGTAGAGAATGAGCTGGAAGTATGTGAGGCTATCAACTCTCAAAAACCACCTCCCAAAACGCACTTCTCCAGCAAAGGTCTATATTTTAAGAGTCCTATAACTCTCCAAACAGCACCAATAACTAACCAAATATTCAAATACATGAGCCGCAGGGGTGGGGTGGGCTGTCTGTTTTTCATTCAAACCACCATAGTAGTATAAAAAATAGGCTAGGGAAGTATTTCCTAAATAGGACTCTGGTTTCTCAGTGAATAAAGCCAATAATTGGCAAGTATATCTTTATAAAATTAAGAAGCTGAAGAGCAGAGAAAAATTGTCAGTTGAGTGAAGAACTAGTCTACTACATGGGAAAAGTATTTCTTATCTATATATTTGACACAATATTGCTATTTAGATTATATAAACACTTGACATTTTTATGAAGAAAACAACCCAATAAAAATAAGCTATATATAGAAGGAGGTGCAGAGACAAAATTTGGAGCTAAACGAAAGGATGGACCATCCAGAGAGTGCCCCACCCGGGTAGTCCATCACATAATCAGCCACCAAATGCAGACACTACTGCACACACTAGCAGGATTTTGCTGAAAGGACCCTGATATAGCTGTCTCCTGGCAGGCTTTGACAGTCCCTGACAAATACAGAAGTGTATGCTCACAACCATCTATAGGGCAGAACACAGGGTCCCCAATGTAGGAGCTAGAGAGAGTACCCAAGAGCTGTAGAGGTCTGCAACCCTATAGATGGAACAACAATATGAACCAATCAGAACTCCCAGAGCTCACGTCTCTAGCTGCATATGTATTAGAAGATGGCTTAGTTGGCCATTATTCGGGAAGAAAGGCCCTTGGTCTAGCAATGTTTATATGCCCCAGTACAGGGGAATGCCAGGGCCAAATAGTGGGAGTGGGAGGGTAGGGGAGCAGGGCAGAGGGAGGGTATAGGGGACTTTTGGGATAACACTTGAAATGTAAATGAAGGAATTCTCTAATTAAAAAAAAAAGAAAAAAATAAGCTATAGAGCTAAATAGCAAGTTCTCAAGGGAAAAGTTACAAATGTTAGTAAATATTTTGGAGGATCCTAAACAATCCATCTTCTCTAACAAGGCTAGTCTCTAAGTAGTGGGATTGGGACACCAACACAGCCACAAAACTTTAGACCCACAATCTTTCCTGCCTGCAAGATGCCCTGGGGTAGTGCTGGCTCAAAGCTTGTGGGACTGAACAAAAGATGACTGGTGTAATTTAAGGCCACGAACCACAAAATGTTGATAGCCCAGAGTCCTAGGGTAGCACTACATTTGACTGACAAAAAGAAAAAAAAGTCAATAAAATGGTTTTTAATGACATTATGAAATACTCATAGATTGGCATCTATCCCATTAATCATCTGAGAAGCTCCTTCCAGCAGCTGATGAAAACAGTTGTAGAAATTCACAGCCCAACATTATGCAAAACACAGGGCCTCTGGAATCCTATAGAAGATGGGGAGGAGGGATTGTATAAGGCAGTGGGGTCAAGGATACCAAGAGAACACAGTCCACATAATCTACTAAGCAGGGTCCATAGGGATTCTCAAGGACTGAAGTGGCAATCACAGAGCCTGCATGGGTCTGTGGTTCATCCTGTGCCTACAAGCTGTGGCTATTTAGCTTGGGGTTTTTGTGAGACTTCTAGTAGTGGGAGTCGGATATCTCTTACTCTTTTGTCTGCACGTGGAGACCCTTTCCCTTCTGCTGGGTTGCCTCTTCCAGCCTTGATATGAGGGTATGCGCTTAGTCTTATCGCATTTTTTATACCCTGTATCATAAGAGGCCTGTCCTTTTCTAAAGGGAAACAGAGAAGTGGATCTTGGGAAGAATGAAGGTGGGAGGGTGTGGGTAGGAAGGGAGGGAGGGGAGATTATGTTTGGGATGTACTGTATGAGAGGAGAGTAAAGAAAAAGTAAACAAACATTTAAAAATGTTCAACATCATTAGCTATTAGGGAAACGCAAATTAGAACTACTTTGAGATTCCATCTCACTCCAGTCAGAAGCTTTATCATCAAGAAGTCAAATGACAATAGCTCTTGGTGAGAATGTAATGACAGTGGCATCCATATTCATGATTGTTGGGGTTATAGATGCAGTAGCTATGGAAATCAGTGTGGAGGTATCTAAAAAAATACTTGAGTTCCTAGCACTGGAAGGACTACGCACACTACTGGAGGAGAAAAGAAATAATCAATTTCTCCTAGCCACAAACCCTGTCAGTTACATTAGTGACCACCTGAAAGATAAACCTGTTGGTGCAACAGTAACACAAATGTCATAGAGTAAAAAGACACTATTTCAGTAGATTTAATACCCATTCCATGGTATGGAACCCACACCTGACACTGTTAACTATGTTAAGAATGTGAAACTACATAGACTATAGACCCCATAGAAAAATATATTACAGTTATTCTGCTATCTAAATGTCTCTTAACAACATATGGCTACACCCATATGTTGATCAGTGCATCATTCAACTCTTATCACTGAAACTTCTTTTTGCAGTAGAGTGCAATTAGCACAGACACCCACAACTGGACAACATGCACGGAGAGACTTTGGATGACTCAGCCCTAAATGAGATAACTGCATCACAACTCTTCCCTCCGGGCTCAAAGATCTAAGTGGAAGGGGACACAGAAAGATGATAAAAATCAGAGATTGGTAGGTGACTCTAAGGAGACAGCTTGTTCCCAGACACAGAAGGAACTCAGAGAAACTACAATAAAATGCACAATATCTGTACAATTTCAAACCAGAAAACATCCCATCAGAAAGAAGAAAAAGTGGGTACAAGTTTCCATACTCAAGAAGCTATTTGCAATTGATAGTTGTTGGAACAGGGAAAATCAGTTTCCCCTAGTGAAGTGACACTGGATATGTGACCTCAGAGAAGGCTTCATGCTCAGAAATAGTTGGCTGTACAAAACAGGCTCCATGTTTTTGTTGTTGTTGCTATTTTGGTGTTTATTTATTTTTTTTAAAGAAAGATTTGTTTATTTGTTTGTTTATTATACATACATAGTCTCCCTGCGTGTGTGCCTGCACATCAGAAGAGGGCATCAGATCTCATTATAGATGTCTACGAGACACCATGTGGTTGCTGGGAATTGAACTCAGGACGTCTGGAAGTGCAGCCAGTGCTCTTAACCTCTGAGCCATCTCTCCAGCCCTCTGTACCCCATTTTTTTTCTTTTTTTCTTTTTCATTTTTTTCTCTTTATTAGATATTTTCTTCATTTACATTTCACATGTTATCCAAAAATTTTCCCTTACCCTCCCGCGTCCCCGCCCTGCTCCCCTACCCACCCCCTCCCACATAATGGCCCTGGCATTCCCCTGTACTGGGGCATATAGAGTCTGTATGACCAAGGGGCCTCTCCTCCCAATGATGGCCAACTAGGCCATCTTCTTCCATATATGCAGCTAGAGACATGAGCGCAGGGGGAACTAGTTAGTTCNTCCTTAGATGCTGAGAAAGCATTTGACAAAATCCAACACCCATTCATGATAAAGGTCTTGGAAAGATCAGGAATTCAAGGCCCTTACCTAAACATGATAAAAGCAATCTACAGCAAACCAGTGGCCAACATCAAACTAAATGGAGAGAAGCTGGAAGCAATCCCACTAAAATCAGGGACCAGACAAGGCTGCCCACTTTATCCCTACCTATTCAATATAGTACTTGAAGTCCTAGCCAGAGCGATTCGACAACAAAAGGAGGTCAAGGGGATACAAATTGGAAAGGAAGAACTCAAATTATCGCTATTTTTTGGTGTTTATTAAAGCTTTTTGCTCGTACTATGGTTGGCTTTTAGTAGAGAGGGTATGGATATGAAGTTGGATGGGTTAATGGGGAGGAGTTGAAGTTGGAGAGGGGAAAGAATGTGACAAAATATATTGTATATAAATTCTAAACCATAAATTAAGAAAATAAAAAAATTAAAACTAGAACTACCATCTTACTAGCTTTACCATTCTTGGCTGTATACCCAAAGGTTTCTGTTTTAGTTACTTTTCCATTTATAGTGGGTAAAACATGACAATCAACTCAACTTCTAGAAGAAAGTTGTTATTTCGAGGTATAGTTACAGAGAAGTAAGCATTCATGATGGCAGAGCAGAGTGCATGGCGACTGGTTCTAAGAACTTACATCCTTAGTGTAAGTACAAGACAGAAAGAGTACTAGGGAGGGTGAAAGACTTTGACCCCTGAGAGCCCACTCCAGTAACATATTTCTACCAGCTAGGGCATGCCTTCAAAACCTACCCAAATAATGCCACCAAATGAGGACCAAAATATTCAAACATTTAAGCAAAAGGAGGATATTATTTCAATGACCACATACTATTTTCTACTATAAAGATATGCTTTTTTTCACATTTATTGCTGTTCTATTTACAATAGCTAGAAAACAGAATAAGCCACAGATAAATAGATGAATAGATAATGAAAATGTGTTACATATACACAATAAAATATTAGTCGGCACAAAACAATAAAGTTATGAGGGTAAAAATTTTTATAATTAATAATCTTTTTTATAAAGGATGGCTTATGTGGAGGTAAGGAGTCAACTCTCCAGAATCATTTCCTTCCTTCCACATGTAGCTTCTCGGAATCAAACTCAGGTCCTCATGCTTAATGGTGAGTGCCTTTATCCATTGAGTGAACTCATTGACCCTGAATATTTCTAATCCATTGGTTATAGTTAATTTTGGGAAAATATTTACCCTGTAGTAAGGAATAATTGCAATGATTAATTTTCAATTCATTGTATACAAGTAGCTTAATGAGACCAATGAGACTCTTATTTACCTCTTCCTCTATAGTATCTGAGTTTCAGAGTTCTTTGGCCACACTGACCAAAACCAACAGTTCTCTAGAGAAAGAAAAATCCTGTAAGCATGAGCTCATTCAAAGCCCACATGAGTTTGCTGTGTCTCTTGGTCAGTGGCATCTCAGGGTGTATATAATTCGCTTCATATATTCCTGATAGAAGATTCCATGTGGTATTATGTGAGAGGACACAGGGAAACCTGACTGTGCCAAGATGCTGTTGTTCCCATTCAGGTAAATCATATGGATGGAAATAAATTTAGCAATGTTTAACTGGATTATTCTAAGATGTTAGTTTGTGACTGGAATTGCTGTGGACTTGAATCACATTCTAAAGTTGTCAAGGAAGTCTAGAGCAAATTGGAGAACAGTCAGGAAAAGGAAGTGAACATCACAGGAGAAAAAAATGTTTCAATAATCAATGTATACAAAGGCCATGAATTTGATTTGTAAAAGTCAAGGAGGGGTATATCGAAGGGATTGGGGGGAGGAAAGGGAAGAGAAAAATGATGTCATTTAGCAGGAGATTAGATTCTCATTTTATCATTTTTGAGCATAGAATAATTGATTGATGCATAAATTTCACACAAAATGACAAAGTTTTTTGTTTTTTTTTCTAGTACTATTTATATTCCCCTAAGTATAGTATATGTGGTCCTAGCTCAAAGGCAGTCTGTTGTTTAGCTTTTTCCAATATTCCAGTAGACATTTTTTTAATTTTTGAGATTATGATATAATTCATAATTATATAAATTAAATAAGTTAAATATTATGTAAATTAAATTCATAATTACATAAATTATTATAAACTGTTCTTTGATAATAAATGCATTAAGTTTATATTTGAAATTTAATTTATTGATAAGACAATAAATATGGATATTGAAATATATTTTTAAATAACAGTTAATACATCTTGGACCTTTGTTTTTGGTGTTCTCTGTTAACTGACATTCACTTTTAAAATTAATTTATCTCATATGTTTAACATTATTATAGACAAGTTAAAGAAAGTAAAATGATAACATTTATTGCAAAACCACATTTGGAATAGTTGTTTTTTGAGCTTATGATTCTAATATCTGTTTTAGTCTGGAAGTTAAACATAAAACAATGCTTTAGTTTGTTCAGTAAAGCAACAATGGAAAAACAAACAAACAAATAAATGATACCAAGCCTCAGATATTTAATCATTTAGCTTGATATTAAACTGTCAGTAGCTAAAGTATGGTATTAATCCTGGCTTTTGAATTGAAAGCCCTATTCTGTCCACTGTTCTGTTATAATTTTTTTCCAATTTTATTAGATATTTTCTTCATTTACATTTCAAATGCTATCCCCAAAGTTCCCTATACCATACCCATCCCCTGTCTGGCTCCCCTACCCACCTACTCCCACATCTTGGCCCTGGCATTCCCCTGTACTGGGGCATATAAAGTTTGCATGACCAAGGGGCCTCTCTTCCCAATGATGGCCAACTAGGCCATCTTCTGCAACATATGCAGCTAGAGACACGAGCTCTGGGGGTACTGGTTAGTTCATATTCCACCTATAGGGTTGGAGAGCCCTTCAGCTCCTTGGGTACTTTCTCTAGCTCCTCCATTGGGAACAATGTGTTCCATCTAATAGCTGACTGTGAGCATCCACTTCTGTGTTTGCCAGGTACTGGCATAGCCTCACATGAGACAGCTATATCAGAGCCCTTTCAGCAATATCTTGCTGGAGTATGCAATAGTGTCTGCGTTTGGTGTCTGATTATGGGATGGATCCCCGGCTGCAGCAGTCACTGGTTGGTCTATCCTTTTGTCTCAGCTCCACACTTGATCTCTGTAACTCCTTCAATGTATGCTTTGTTCCTAATTCTAAGTAGGGGCGAAGTGTCCACACTTTGATCTTCATTCTTCTTGAGTTTCATGTATTTAGCAAATTGTATATTGGGTAATTTAAGTTTCTGGGCTAATATCTACTTATCAGTGAGTACATGTTATGTGAGTTCTTTTTAAATAAAACAAAACCCTACAATATAATGAGATAACTTTGCAGAGGTTTAACCATATAGTTACTACTACATGATGCCATCTTGCAGGAGATTCAGGTCAATTTAGAAAAATTTCAGTTCCATGATTTATATATCATGTCTAGTACTTCAAGACTGATACTCAACTTTGTATGCTTGATTTTGTAATGATGTCAACTGTTAAAGAAATATCTTGAAATGATGCAAACTGATAACTGACTGTTTGACAGAATTCAAATACATATAAATCTTCCTTTTTAGGGAGTTATTGTTATGTCCAGTTAACTCAATTAAAGGATAATATACTAATGTTTATATTTTAAAGTAAAACTTCATGGTAATAAAAACCATTTCATAAGCCTTGGGGTTATATGTTTTGCAGAGATGAGAAGTCAAAAGTAAGCAAAAGTAAGGTACTACAATCCTGAATAATGTCTATAGTCATTGCATGGAGATCAACATGGATAGTTGAAGAACAGTGAGTAGGTTTTTATTTTTTTTGAATTGAACTGATAATATATTATTCTTCAAATAAAATTTAGAAAACTTGGATGAATTGCTGTCTTTGTTGTTGGCTAATCTTTCATGTTATGAGGAACACCTCTGAAACGGTTCTAGTTTGAAAGTAGAAAATACTGAATTCAATAATTTTGTAACACCACTTCATGACTGGCAGAGCTCTCCTTGATCACAATTTCAAAATAAAAATGAGCTTAATAAGAATCTTTCCTCCTCCAGTTTTTATGAAAGACAGTTAACAAAAAGGTGCTGTATATATTTAGGGTTTACAATGAGGTGTTTTATAGATGTGCATATATAAAATATAAAAACATGTAAATATATGTGAATGGTATATAATGATTAAACCAGCTAATTAGCAATATTGACCACCCATACATATTTAGAATATGAGTGTTGAAGTTTTACCCTTTCTAATTTTAATGTAGGCACTACTTTTTTTTTAAATATAGTGACCACATTGTATAACGAACTTCCAGAAACTACTCAGACTAATTGCATATTTTCCCCCGTTGACAAAAATCTTCAATTTAATCTTTCTACCCTATCCTATTTGCTCATGGTAAACTGTCACACTCTCTGAGTCTATGAATATAAAATGTTTAGAGTTCAGTCCAAGAGAGATATTTCAGTATTTGACTTTCTGTGTCTCTTTAACTTCACTTAGCACAAAGTCTTCATGTGGTACTTTTATTTCCACCTCTCACAGCCCTGTGGGTTTAGACACACACAGCCACAGTAAGCTTGTTATTGGATGTTGGGAATCTAAGCATAGGTTCTCATGATGCCCAGCACTCATTTATATATATATATATATGCAGAATGTTACACTAATATAATTATAATTTATAGTTTCTCCTGTTTTTTCCTCCAGGAATCACTGGCAACACAACCAATGGAAGGAGGGAATCAGTCTGTGGTGTCAGAGTTTGTGTTCCTGGGACTCACCAACTCCTGGAGTATTCAACTATTCCTCTTTGTGTTCTCCTCCATGTTTTATGTGGCAAGCATGATGGGAAACTGCCTCATCGTGTTTACTGTGGCATCTGACCCTCACTTACACTCTCCCATGTACTTTCTTTTGGCTAATCTCTCTTTCATTGACTTGGGTGTTTCTTCTGTTTCATCTCCAAAGATGCTTTATGACTTATTCAGAAAACACAAAGTCATCTCCTTTACAGGTTGTGTTACTCAAATATTTTTCATTCATGTCATTGGTGGTGTGGAGATGGTGCTGCTCATAGCCATGGCCTTTGACAGATATGTGGCTATATGTAAGCCTCTCCATTACCTAACCATTATGAGCCCGAGGACGTGCATCTTGTTTTCAGTGGCTGCCTGGGTGGTTGGCCTTATGCATTCTCTGATTCAACTGGCTTTTGTAGTAAACTTACCATTCTGTGGACCAAATGTGTTGGACAGCTTCTACTGTGACCTTCCTCGGTTTATCAAACTAGCCTGCATAGACACTTACCAGCTGGAATTCATGGTCACAGTCAACAGTGGGTTCATCTCTGTGGGCTCCTTCTTCATACTGATCATTTCATATATTGTCATCATAATCACTGTGCAAAAACATTCTTCAAGTGGTTCCTCTAAAGCCCTGTCTACTCTTTCTGCTCACATCACTGTGGTGTTCTTATTCTTTGCTCCTTTGATATTTTTCTATACCTGGCCATCTCCTTCCACACACCTTGATAAGTTTCTGGCCATATTTGATGCAGTTATCACTCCATTTCTGAATCCTGTAATCTATACATTTAGAAATCAAGAAATGAAGGTAGCAATGAAGAGAGTATGCAGACAGCTAGTTAGTTATAGGAAAACTTCCTAAATGTACTATGGACTGTCTTCTGTAATGTAGAATTTTATTGTTCATCAACCTGAAAAAAAACAATTGCATATATATATTTCACATATGAATTATATAGGTATATTTTTCATCTACTCAGGCAGGAGCAATCTTTCCTGAAAACAGAGAACTACATGTATTTTTAAAGCAAAGATTATAATAATCTTTAACCTACATTCCCAAGGAATGATGTTTATTTAAAGGAACTGATGCATTAAACTCTCTAGAACAAGAAAACTTTCTCTTCTCTTTTCCACTTTTTATTATATGAGAATTTCATATATGAATATTGTATTCAAATAATTTCTCCTCTCTGTATCCCCACTTTAAGTTATCCCTGGCCTCTTTCCTTTCTTTTCTTATTCATGATTTTCTTAATTATAACTGTTACATTTATATATGTAAGCATATATATGTATAATACAAACGTATGTTATATATATATGTATATATATATATCAATATAAATAATGATGAATACATTTAATGCTGCTAATATGTATATTTAGTAATAATAGGGTAACCTTAGGATTGGGTAACCTTTCAAACTATAAGCTTTTTCATATGCAGGAATTTCTGTATGGATTTTGGTGCATTTATAAAGGCTTACGGAATTGAACCATTTGTGTGTCACATGTAGTTTGTGCAAAATACTTGTTTGGACTTTTTTTAGTTGTAGAAGGGGGTCTAAATCAAGAGAATACACACAGGAGTATAATGGATGCATATTTTTTATAGAAGATTTGAAAGCAATTTTGGAATACCAACAAGAAACTAGGTAAACATGATTTTTCTAGTCAATTAGCATGATTCTATTAAATTCAAAATTTATTTGTTTTTTGTATTTTTTATTGTTTAAATTATTTATTAATTTCACACTCAGATTACAGCTAATCCTCCTCTTCCTGTACCCACTCCTCCCCCTACCTACCCCTCTCCTCCAACCCTCCTCCATTTCTTCTCAGAAAAGGGAGGCCTCTGGTTGATAGAAACCATTCTTGGCATATCAAGTTGCTGTAAGAGTAGGTGCATTTTTTTCCATTGAGGCTAGCCAAGGCAGCCCAACTAGGGGAAAGGAATTCAAAGGCAGGCAATGTAGTTAGAGACAGGCCCTGTTCCCACTTTACAGTTCCACATGAAGTCCTATCTGGACAACTGTCATGTATATTCAGAGGGCCTAGGTCAGTTCCATGCAGGCTCTCTGGTTGGATCTTAGTCTCTAAGATCTCCAGTAGGCCAGGGTTAATTGATTCTGTAGGGTTTCTTGTGGTATCCTTGACCCCTCTGGCTTCTTCAGTCCTTCATTCCTTTCTTCCATAGGATTCTCCAAGTTCCATTTAATGTTTTGTTTTGGGTCTCTACATCAGTTTCCATCCATTGCTGGGTGAAACATCTCTGATAACAGTTTCGCTAGGCTCTTGTTTCCAAGTATAGCAGAATATCATTAATCGTGTCTGGGATGGGTTCTCTCTCATGGATCTCAAGTTGATCCAGTCATTCATTGGCCTTTCCTCAAATTGTGCTTGTCCTTTTACCCCCTGCACTTCTTGTAGGCAGGACAAATTGTGGATCTAAGGTTTTGTGGCTAGGTTGGTGTCCTAATCCCTCCATTGGAAGTCTTACCTCATTATTGGGGATGGCTGATTCAGGCTTCATATTTCCCTATTGCTAGGAGTCTTAGCTAGGGCATGATCCTAGTTTTCTAGTTCACACCCAAAATGCTAACCCCGAATCTAGCTGTCTATGCCAGTACTCTCTTCCTCCATCCTCTCCCTACCTGATTTCTCTTGTTTCTATCCCCATCCCTTCCTTAATCTGTCCCCTCCCTCTGTCTTCCACTGGTGTCTAATCTATTTCTCCTTCTCAGTGGGATTCAAGTGCCCTCCATTTGGGCCCTCATTTTATTTATTTCTTCTTTACCTGTTTTGTTCATGATATTTTTAAAATTAATTTATGTTTTATTGATGGAAACAGACACAGAGACCCATAACCAAACATTAAGCAGAGCTTGGCAGATTCTGTGGAAGAGGGGTGGGGAAGAATTTAAGGATGTCAAACATCAAGGACTCAATAAGAAAACCTATAGGGCTGGGTGGTGGTGGCGCACGCCTTTAATCCCAGCACTTGGGAGGCAGAGACAGGCGGATTTTTGAGTTCGAGGCCAGCGTGGTCTACAAAGTGAGTTCCAGGACAGCCAGGGCTACACAGAGAAACCCTGTCTCAAAAAACCAAATTTAAAAAAAAAAAAAAAAAAAGAAAAGAAAAGAAAACCTATAGAACCAACTAGCCTGGCCCATAGGGGCTCACAGAGACTCACAGAGAGCATTCATGCGACTGACCTACATCTTCTGCACATATGTAACAGTTGTGCATCTTGGTCTTCATGTGGGTCCCCTAACACTAGGAGCAAGGGCAGTCCCTGACTCTGTTGTCTGCTTTTGGATCAGTTTCCCACAACTGGGTTGCCTTGTCTAGCCTCATTTGGATAAGATGCACCTAGTCCTGCTGCAACTTGCAATGCCAAGGCTGGTTGATATCCTTAGGAGGCCTCCTTTTTGCTGAGGACAAAGAAAGGATGTAGATGGGGGTGTGTGTGAGGTGAGGTGAGAGGGAGAGACCGGAAGGAGAGTAGGGAGTGAAAGCTGTGACCAGGATGTCTTTTCTCTCTTCGTATATTTCTACATCAAAGTAAAATCAGAAAAAAATTTTTTTTTGATATTTGGAAGGAGAAATTGGATCAACACTTGTGTTCACACTTTGAGTTTGTGGATTAGTAGGTACTAAAGGTGCTTCAAATGCTGCTACCAGTGCTCTGTTTGACCCTTGTGATATGGGAGTAAAACCATGCCTACCTTTTTTTATTATCTTTAGTCATTTTTACAGTCTAATCATTATCCCCGTCTAGGTCTGCCCTCTGATAGTTCTTCATCCCATTTCTCCTCCCCTGTCTCCACAAGGCCATCCCCACCCCACCTTGCCAGACCTCCCCATTCCATGGGGCCTCAACTCTCTTGAGGGTTAAGTGTTCTTCTCTCACTGAGGCCAGACCAGGCATTCCTCTGCTGTATATATGTTGGGGGCCTTTTATCAGGTAGTGTATGTGCCCAGGTGGTGGCTCAGTGTGTGAGAGAGCTCAAGGGTCCAGGTTAGTTGAGACTGCTGGTCTTTCTATGGAGTTCCAGTCATGTGTGTGTATGTCACCACTGTCATTAAAGTCACAAGATCAGCAGTCATCTGCATCATAAAATTAGGTGCACTGAGACAGATACAGTAGGTGCTAAGGTGCTTCAAGTGCTGCTACCAGCACTGTAAGTTTGTCCTTGACCTTCCTACATGACATTTTCATTTCCATAATCCTTCACTAGCTTGAGAATCAGCATGAGGTCCACTGGGATCTTTCTTATCTGTGTTCCTGAATGACTTTCTTATTGTATAAAGTTTTGTTAATATAAGTAACCAATTACTGTATATCACTAGGTTGTTTCTACTAAGGAATCTGTGAGTGATTGGTGATAGCCCTATTATTTGTGAATTAAAATAAAACTTTATCAATTTCCGTGTTATGTAAACAACAATGCATCCATACATATGATTCTTTAATAGCAGATGAACTGTAGTATTGAACTCACAACACATGGAACTAACTAGACTACCTATGTGCTTCATTTTTTATAAGCCAGTGACTTGAAAACTTGGAATAGCTTGGTGGGTGGAGTGACAATGCTTTTGGAGGGCACTCCATTTGGGATAACAGCTGCCCCTTCAATCTGGTAGCTACAGAAGCAGCTATGCCACTCTTCTGTTAGCAGCCTTCTGTGGCTCACCTCGTCTGTAGTTATAGAGTTTACCTGTGGTTAAGCAAGCCTCTATTTTTATGTTAGACCTGCTGCCCATAGTATGATAATATCTCACTATTCCAGTCAGTCTTGATTCTTTTATCACCTCTTATTGGTTCTCCTAAGCCTGCCTAAATTGAATATTCTTCCTTTTATGAATTCTCTTCCATTACCTGAATTTGATATACTTTTTGTTTTGGCTCAGCAATTCTATATATTTTGCAAAGTGCTTTTGTTGCATGTCTCATAGTCTGCTATACGTGGCAACAAATATTTGTTTTTTTGGTCCATACAAAAAGCCTCTGAAGAAGATAAAACAGATATTGTCTAAAGGAACAAACAATAAACAGAAAACCATCTTGTGATGAGCCCCAGATAATAGTGAGAAAAGCCTGAGAAGCTTGTCTTTAGAGTAAGTAGTCCACACTGCCACTGTGCATGCTGTTATTTAAATACAGTAAGTACCAAGAATCAGACAGTATTCTCTAGTTCTGTGTGAGTCTGCATTCCAGTTCTCTAAAAGATTATGCGAAAGGGCCCAGCAACTCATATACAGAAAGCTATTTATTTCCTGTGGAAAATCAAGAGAAAAGGAAAGGAAGAGTGAGGAAGGAGAAGCAGTTAGAGAGTTAGAAATGTCCAGAGGGCCCTTGTCCCCCACCATGCAGCGAGGGAGGCAAGAAGGACACAGGCTGCCAGAGTGGAGACAGTAACATTTCAACAGTGGAGTAGTTAAAAAAAAAGTTGTTGTTTTCAAATTGTAACTTGTGGTAAGACATAGAAAAATGTACTAAACAAGATTGTTATAAAACAGTAAAAATTTCAAATAAGCCCATGGAGAGAGCACAGTGGGGGACAGGCAAGGAGGGAGAAGACTGTATAGAAAATTACACCATACAGAAAGCAGAAAATGTCCCTGTTGTGGAACCTAAGTGCAAAAGGACACTGATACTGCTGAGTCACCTCACCATCTCACCTCAGGAACTCTGCGGGGGTGGGGGTGGGGAGATGGGGGGGACGGGGGAGGGGAGGTGCTACAAATAACAAGAAAGCAGCTTAAAAACCTCATTTATCACTCTAAGCTCCAGCCATACTTCAGCTGACAACCTCATTTACCTTGATAACCTTTACTCCTAAACCAGATTCATCCAGGTCTCAAAACACTCTTAGGAAATCTGCAGACACCCAATACACAGGGCTTGCTGGGATCTCTCTGTGCTGGAATTTGAAAGATAAAAAAATAAGTCTACAGACTAAATGGTGAACACATTTAGCCTTTTTTTAAAAAGCATATCCCTGTGAAATATATATTTCACATTGTGTATACATAAGTATGTATACACACATATAGGTATATAAAATTATATATGTATATAAAATTCTCTGCATTTAGAAACATATTTAAACTAACTAGTCACAGACCACCTAGACCTGTATTCATCCACCTCTGATGTGAGATGCCAACCGCCGAGGTCCTTCTTGGTCAGAAGCAGGCAGCAGTGAAGCCGAGGTCTGGCTGCTGCACTCAATACTTCTGTATGGGTCCTCCCACAGCACCGTCTGTGCACCCATAAGCAACCCCTACTTGTAAGGAAAGGACTGCTTGAGACTTTAGGGTCTGCCCGGGCTTGTGCGGTGTGCTCAGAATGGAACGACTCTAGCAGTGAGGAAACAGCTTTGAGGAGAAGTAGTTGGTTTCATGGAGGGGCACATAAATAGGAAGGTTCTGGAGGAGGGGACTTAAGCTTATGCCTCAGAGTACAGTTTGTATTTCCATTCCTGGCTCTGCATCTGGGGAATCATGTGGATGCCTACGTGCTGGTGGGTTTTAACCCTACCTGCTGCCCACGCCCTTTCCTACTTCTCCGTAAGGCCAACCAACAAGAATTTATATGAAACCAAGATTCTTCCAGGGTTTTCCCTGGACTCCTAATGAGGGACTCAGTGAGGCTAGAGCCCTTGGAAAAGGGCAGAGTTAAAGTAAAAAGCAGCCTTTCTCTTCCCTCACTCCTTTCACAGCACCAAAGTTTCTTTGCCAAAATAGTATCTAAGATACAAAAAGAAAGGCAGATGTTCTTGTGAATGCATCTTGCCTGGTTTGGTCCAGAAACAAGGGCTGTACAAGAACAGGGCATTAGAAGCAACTGTTTCCAAGGTCTTTGGTCTTTGGCAAAGCTTTGTCTCCCACACACTCAGTGTCTGCTCACGGAGACAGTCTTTACAAGAGTTTCCGGTGGAGGATCTCCTAGATCATTCGATTCCAGAAATATGGCACGTGTTGCTGTGCGAAGTTGATTGGTCTGTCTTTGGTAATGCAGTCAGCATATTTGTAAGCAAACACCCCATTTAGAAGCAAAGTCACTTTCATTCATCTGCTGTGGGATTTCCCAGCTTTTCTTGCTGAAGAGCTGTCAGCCTTTGGTGTCAAACTCTTTCCCTCCCTTCCTTCCTTCCTTCCTTCCTTCCTTCCTTCCTTCCTTCCTTCCTTCCTTCCTCCCTCCCTCCCTCCCTCCCTCCCTCCCTCCCTCCCTCTCTCTCTCTCTCTCTTTCTCTCTTTCTTTCTTTCTTTCTTTCTTTCTTTCTTTCTTTCTTTCTTTCTTTCTTTCTTTCTTTCTTTCTTTCCTTCTAGATATTTTCTTTATTTATATTTAAAATGCTATCCCAAAAGTTCCCTATACCTCCCCCCGCCCTGCTCCCCTACCCATCCACTCCCACTTCTTGGCCCTGGCATTCTCCTGTATTGGGGAAAATAAAGTTTGCAATACCAAGGGGCCTCTTTTCCCAGTGATGGCCAACTAGGCCATCTTCTGCTACATATGCAGCTAGAGACTTGAGCTCTGTGGGTACTGGTTAGTTCATATTGTTGTTCCACCTATAGGGTTGCAAACCCCTTCAGCTCCTTGGGTGCTTTCTCTAGCTTCTCCATTGGGGGCCCTGTGTTCCATCCTATAGATGACTGTGAGCATCCACTTCTGTATTTGCCAGGCACTGGCATAGCCTCCCAAGAGACAGCTATATCAGGGTCCTTTCAGCAAAATCTTGCTGGAATATGCAATAGTGTCTGCGTTTGTTGGCTGATTATGGGATGGATCCCCGGGTGGGGTAGTCTCTGGATAGAATCACCATGCCTGACATTAAGCTGTACTACAGAGCAATTGTGATAAAAACTGCATGGTACTGGTACAGTGACAGACAGGTAGATCGATGAAATAGAATTGAAGACCCAGAAATTTATCCACACACCTATGGTCACTTGATCTTTGACAAGGGAGCTAAAACCATCCAGTGGAAAAAAGACAGCATTTTCAACAAATGGTGCTGGCACAACTGGCAGTTATCATGTAGAAGAATGCAAATTGATCCGTTCTTATCTCCTTGTACAAAGCTCAAGTCTAAGTGGATCAAAGACTTCCACATAAAACCAGAGACACTGAAATTTATAGAGGAGAAAGTGGGGAAAAGCCTTGAAGATATGGACACAGGGGGAAAATTCCTAAACAGAACAGCAATGGCTTGTGCTGTAAGATCAAAAATTGACAAATGGGACTTCATAAAATTGCAAAGCTTCTTTCCTTTTCTTATCAATACTTTCTTGTTTTAAGTATTGCAAGAAGATCCTGCAGGCCTCATTGTTTATTCCACCCATAGAATCATAGTAGGTGATACTCTTCTTTCTAAAGTCTACAATAGTCAGACACCAGTGCACACCCAAGTGAATGGGCACCCTAAGTATATCGCCAGAAAGTACATCCACTTTCTCTGCCCAATGTTTCACTGCCTGATAACCAGCTATTTTTAGCTGAGTGAAGAAAAAGTGTTAAATGCATGCACACTTAGAAATCCTTTCTCTTTATTGTGTTCCATTAGCATATTCATGTAGAAATTGATGAGTCTGAATGTCTGTGTGTAATGGCCAAGCAGTAAGCCTCATTGAAGAATCCATTCTAGTAACTGTTATAAAATACATTCTTTATTTTTTTTTTCATTTCCTCTGTAATTTCAGGAAATTCATCTTCACCATCAGTTAGTTGATGACTTTTCTTCCTGGTTTCTTGGGCAGCTGTGACAGGAATCTTCTTTTCAAGGGGTATTCAAAGGTGGAGTTCTACAGAATCAAGAACTGCATGTTCCTGCTTCTGCAATCTCTGGTTTTGAAGCTGTAGTGCCAATGCTTTCTGTTCTTCAATCTGACACAATGTTTCTAGACCTCGAGAATCATAAACATTAGTCAATTCTTTGATCCATAGCTCTGCCTGGAAGAAAGTAGGACTGGAAGCCCGAGTCTGAGGTTCTTTCTCTTTGAGTAAAATCACAGGGGCTGGAGAGATTGCTCAGTGGTTAAGAGCACTGACTGCTCTTCCAGAGGTCCTGAGTTCAATTCCCAGCAACCACATGGTTCCCAACAATCACAACCATCTGTAATGGGATCTGATGCCCACTGCTGGTGTGCCTGAAGATAGCAACAATGTGCTCATATGCATAAACAAATAAATCTTAAAAACAATCACAGAGTCTGACCCTTCGGGTTGTATATTTGATGCTGGTAAGCTATCTGGCTGATGAGGTGCAGAGAGGTGATGGTGAGAATCGGAGTCTTTGGATCCAAAATAAACACCCGGGGTACCAGATGACAGGGAATGTGCACCGTGGGACAACTACTCCTATGGAGTTAAAATGCTGGCAGATCCAGAGGATGATGTATCAGAACCAATGAAATGAGATGCACAGGAGTTTCTGTTTCTCAACAGCAAGTCTCTCAAAGAGTTCTTACTGAAACTAAGGCACTGAGACAGGTGTAATGGAAAATGTGTGGTTGGCTTGGCTACAGAGAACTGTTTCCCTGTGACCATCTGCAGCAGCTATTAGTAGGTCTTCTTTTCTTCTTCTTGAACTGTTTGAGTGATAATCTGGATTAAAGGCAGCATTTCTTGTAGAACACGTGAAAGCTCCGTCTAAAGTCCCCTGCCTGAAAGGCAAGATAGGTTCAGAGGTTCAGTCCATTATCATCAACATGGGAGCATGGCAGCATCCAGGCAGGCACAGTGCAGGCAGAGCTGAGAGTTTACATCTTCATCTGAAGGCTGCTAGGGGATTTGATATATCTTGTTTCCTGAACCACGATTCATTCCCTTTAACAGGAACAAATTACATTCATGTGTAGAGTCACATTCATCTATAAAGACATATAATGTGAGTGCAAAACACAAGAAAGATCTGAAAGAACACTCATTACATGAGCGTTACCCCAAGAGGAGTGGTTGGGAATTCGATAAAGGTTTAAAAGATCAACAGTCTTTGATTTGACTTACAGTAATCTTGCTTTTAAGATGAGAATGGACCCATGCACACTCAATGTAATTAGAAATACTAAAAAAAAAACCCCTGTAAGAATCAGTTATTATTTTAGCTGGAAATAAAGTTGATAAAGAGTTATCAACTCTTAGAGTTGTATCATATATTTAAATATTATACTTACAATATCATATAAAGCTTGTATATTATGGATTTAGTCTTTTACAGTTTCTGATGTTTGACATAATGTTTAAACACACTTCATACACACCGAACACCTCTTCTTATACCACATAAGACTTCTGAAATTGTGATCTTTATTTACTTCTTTTTCTGTTTTTTCTTTTTTATTGGTTATTTTTTTTATTTACATTTCAAATGTTATCCCCCTTTCCAGTTTTCACTCTGCAAAACCCTTATCCCCCTCTTCCCCTGCTTTTATGAGTGAGGTCCACCCACCCACTCACCCACTCCAGCCTTATTGCCCTAGCATTCCCCTGCTTGGGGCATTGAGTCTCCACAGGATCAAAGGCCTCCACTCCTATTGATGCCAGATGAGGTAATTGTCTGCTACATAAGAAGCTGGAGCCATGGATCCCTTCATGTGTATTCTTTGGTTGGTGGTTTAGTCACTGGGAGCTCTGGAGGGGCTGGTTGATTAATATTGTTTGTTCTTCCTATGAGGTTGCAAACTCCTTCAGCTCCTTCAGTCTTTCCAAAATTCCTTCACTGGGGTCTCTATGCTCAGTCTCCTTATCTGTTTTGGTCAGGCTCTGGCAGAGTCTCTCACAGGACAGCCATACCAGGCTCCTGTTAGCCAGTGCTTCTTGGCATCAGCAATAGTGTCTACAGATGGTGAAAGGGCCCCCGTAGGGAGACCTCCACTCAAGTCACGGGTTATTGGCGAATCCCCCAAGAACTCACAGAAGACCAGACTTGCTGTAAATCACATGAGGCTTTATTCGGGGAAAGCCAGAGCTCCGGGGAAGACTCATATCCCGGAAGTGGATAGAGGAGTCGACCCTGAGGGAAAAGAGGACCCAGTTTTATGGTTCCTCAAGAGGGAGAGAAGGAGGAGGAGGGAGGAGGGGATTTTTCTGATCTGACAATATCCATTCTTTCTACAGAAGAAATGGGTACACGGAAGATTTTTATGCTTGGGTGCACAGGTGCAAAGTGAAATTCTTACCACAAACACTTGGCAGTGAGCTGCATCTCAATCCATCAACTAACCCACAAACTCTTGGCAGTGAGCTATAGCAGTTGGCAAATACATGCATTCAAAGAACAGTAGGGGCAAGCACACAGATTCACGAAATGTTCAGGCTATTATGTTTAGCTATGTAAAGGCTTTCTTCTAATAATGAAATCTCTTTCCAGTTTCGGGGTCTTTGAGGCCTGTTACATTTTCTCAGGATCTTTCATTGGGATGGATCTTTATGTGGGGCAGTCTCTGGATAGCCTTTCCTTTAGTTTTTGCTCAACTCTTTGTCCCTACATTTTTTGTAGACAGAAACAATTCTGTGTTAATATTTTTGAGATGGGTAGGTGACCGCATGCTTCAACTGGGGGTTGTGCTTATCTACTGGAGGAGGTCTCTACGGGTTCTATCTTCCCTTTGTTGGGTAGTGCTGTGGACCAGCCCCTGTCGGCCTCCCTCAATCCGTGGAAGAAATTGGGAATTCCGGTTACAGGTGGGCAAGGAGTTGGCGATGCAAAGTGTGACAAACAGACATGGACACAGAGAGAGTGTGTATCTGAATGTAATTTTTGTCAAAGTGAGCAGCAGTCTTTTTTTGTTTTTGTTTTTGTTTTTTGAGACAGGGTTTCTCTGTATAGCCCTGGCTGTCCTGGAGCTCACTTTGTAGACCAGGCTGGCCTCGAACTCAGAGCACCAGTCTTATAAGTGACTTTTACACAAAACAGAGGAATGCATACAAAAAGCTAGCAGGAACCAACTGGGATAAAAATCAATGTTAACAACTGGGATCAAAAGTAGCCCCACCTAAGATCAGCTTAATATTAGAAGCCAGGGGCAAGGGCTTCGTGTCCTTGCCATAGTTCCAATTCTAGTCTATTGTATAGTCTACCTTCCCCCTAGGCTATTGTAAATTCCTGTGTATGGGTGTAACTCAGCTATCTATAGTTCTAAGTATCTACTCTAGTTCCTCCCTAGACCACAACCTTCCTTCTTCCTAGATAATTGTAAATTCCTGTTTAGGGCAGTGACTCCGCTATCAGTGCCCAGGGTCTGCTGAAGAACTGCTTAGGACTGGTGAAGAATCTAACTTAGCTATATGTCAAAATCAATCCTTAGAGGCACTTATAATAAAGCAATATTGAGGGAAAGCACACAGATATGTTTACTGACTAAAGCAAGGACAGATTTGGAGCGTTCGTCATTACAGGATGCCACGGTTCCAGGAGAGTAAGTTTCCGTGAGCTTTGCACCTTGGGACTACTGACACATGGGTCACTACTGGAGTGGATGGAGCAGGGTAGTTCTGCTAATGTCATCCCATTGGGTTCTAGGAGCCTCTAGCTTTCCTGGCATCTGGGACTTTCTAGTGGCTACCCTCAGTTCTCCGTCCTCCACTGCTACATACCTCCATTCAATTTCCTGACTCTTTGCACTTCTCCCCCATCACCTCATCATGCCCCCCCCTTTTTTCTCTTCAGTTCCCTCTCCCTTCCTGGTCCCTACCTCCCTCTATCTCCTCTGATTATTTTGTTCCCTCTTCTAAGTAGGACTGAAGCATCCAAACTTTGGTCTTCCTTCTTCTTGAGTTTCATATGGTCTGTGAGTTGTTTTGTATGTATTCTGAGGTTTTTTTCTAATATTGACGAATATTGACTATTACACACATGGTAAGTACATACCATGTGTGCTCTTTTGTGACTGGGTTAACTCATTAAAGATAATATTTTCTAGTTCCAGCCATTTGCCTGCAAATTTCATGGAGTCATTGTTTTAAATAGCTGAGTAGTACTCCATTGTGTAAATATACCACATTTTCTGTATCCATTCCTCTGCTGAGGGACATCTGGGTTGTTTCCACCTTCTGTCTATTGTAAATAATGCTGTTATAAACATATATCCTTGTTATATGTTAGAGTATCTTTTGGGTACATGCCCAGGAGAGGTATAGCTGGGTCCTCAGGTAGTACTATTATCTGAGGAACTGCCATACTGATTTCCAGAGTGGTTGTACCAGTTTGCTATCCCACTAGCAATGGAGGAATGTTCCTCTTTCTCCACATCATTGCCAGAATTTGCAGTCACCTGAGTTTTNATGCAAAATTGACAAAGTTCTGTGGCTTTTTTAGTACTATTTATATTCCCCTATGTATAATATGTGTGGTCCTTGCTCAAAGGCAGTCAGTTGTTTAGCTTTTTCCAATATTTCAATAGACATATTTTTTTAGTTTTTGATATTATGATATAATTACATAAATTAAAATCAACTGTTCTTTGGTAACAAATGCATTAAGCTTATATTTGAAATTTGATTTATTGATAAGACAATAAAATAAATATTGAAATATATTTTAAAATAACAGTTATACATCTTCGACCTTTGTTTTTGGTGTTCTCTGCAAACTGACATTCACTTTTTAAATTGACTTATCTCTTATGATAAACATTATCATGGACAAGTGAAAGAAAGTAAAATGATAACATTTATTGCATAACTACATTTGGAATACTTATTTATTGAGTATATGGTTCTAATATTTCTTTTAGTCTTAAAGTTAAATATAAAACAATGTTTTAGTTTGTTCAGTAAACAAGCAACAAACAAACAAAAAGCAAATGATACCAAGCCTCAGATATTTAATTATTTAGCCTGACATTAAACTGTCAGTAGCTAAGGTATCGTACTAATCTTGGTTTTTGAATTGAAAGCTCTATTCTGCCCACTGTTTTGTGATAATTCCTTAAATAAAACAAAACCCTATGATATAATGAGATAAACAAATTTGCAGAGATTTAGCATATAATTACTACTACATGATGTCATCTTGCAGAACATTCAGGCCAATTTAGAATAATTTCAGAGCCGTGATTTATATCACGTCCAGAACTTCAAGACTGATAAACAAGTTTGTGTGCTTGATTTTGTCATGGTGTCAACTGTTAAAGAAAAATCTTGAAATGATGCAAACTGATAACTGACTGTTTGACAGAATGCAAATACATATAAATTTACCTGTTTGCAGTGTTATTCTCCTGTTCAGTTAACTCAACTAAAGGATAGTAGATTAATATTTTAAAGTAAGACTTCATGCTAATAAAAACCATTTCACAAACCTTGGGGTTATATGTTTTGCAGAGATGAGAAGTCAAAAGCAAGATACTACAATCCTGAATAATGTCTATAGTCATTGCCATGAAGATCAGCATGGGTAGTTGAAGAACAGTGAGTAGTTTTTATTTGTAATTGAACTGATAATACATACTCTTCAAATAAAATTTTAAAGAACTTAGATGAATTGCTGTCTTTGTTGTTGGATAATCTTCCATGTTATGAGGAACATCTCTAACTGGTTCTGGTTTGAAAGTAGAGGGATTTTGAATTCTATGACTTTACAACACAACTACATGACTGGCAGCAGCTTCTCCTTGATCACAATTTCAAAACACATGAACATAATAAGAACCTTTTCTTCCTCCAGTTTTTATGAAGGACAATTAACAAAAAGGTGCTGTATATATCTCTGGTGTACCATGAGGTGCTTTATATATGTTCATAAATATAATATAAATCATGTAAATATATGTGAATGTTGTATTATGATTAAGTCAAGCTAATTAGCATATTGACCACCCATACTTATTCAGAATATGAATATTGAAGTTTTACCCTCTCTAATTTTCATGTAGGCACTATTTATTTATTTATTTATTTATTTAGGTTTTTTTGAGACAGGGTTTCTCTGTGTAGCCCTAGCTGTCCTGGAACTCAGTTTGTAGACCAGGCTGGCCTCGAACTCAGAAATCCATCTGCCTCTGCCTCCCAAGTGCTGGGATTAAAGGCATGGGCCACCACTGCCTGGCTAATTTTTTTTTTTTAATATAGTGATCACATTGTACAATGAATTTCCAGAAACTACCCATAGTGTCTAATTGCATATTTTTCTCCTTTGTCAAAAATCTTCAATTTAACCTTCCTACCTTATCCCATTTGCTCATGGTAAATTGTCATACTTTCAGATTCTATGAATGTTGAATCTTTAGAGTCCACTTTAAGTGAGATGTTTCAGTATTTGACTTTCTGTGTCTCTTTAATTTCACATAGCACAAAGACTTCTAGGATTGTTCATGTCAAAGAAAAATAGCATTTCTTTTCTTGAAGGGGGTGAAGAATAGTCTTTGTGTCCAAGTATGTATGTGTTGTATGTGTTGTATGTATGTATGTATGTATGTATGTATGTATGTATGTATGTTATCTGCTAATTATCATTTAGTCGATCTTATTCATATTGTTCTTTATTTGTAAATATAATTTCTTCTGGATATGTATTCTTAAACTTAGACTTGCTATATCACATGGTATTTCAAGATTTAAATTTAAATAATTACTTTTATTCTTAGTTTTGTTTGTATGTGTAATTGTGATATATGAATATGTATACTTGATGTTTGTGTATGTTCATGTGTGTGTGTATGTGTGCAATATCACATATGTGTGTTTCTTGGATGCCATAAGACAATGTCCTGGCTCCTACTTTCTCATTCTGCAATTTATTCCTTTGAAATAGGGCCTTGATTTAGTCTGGCATCTCATAGGCTCAAGTGTTACTTCTATTTCCCCCTCTCACAACACTGTGAGTACAGACACACAGCCGCAATAAGCTTCTTATCTGGGTGTTGGGGTCTAAGCATTGGTTATCATGATCACATAGCAAATACTATTACTAATCAAGCCATCTCTCTAGTCTGGTATCTTTTTTGTTTATTTTCCTTTTTACCTCTATCTTTTATTTCTCTACTTAAACCTCTACAACATTTTTATCAATTGTGTTGAGGATCAAATATAGGGCCTTACTCATCTTTAATTTTAATTTGTTGGGCTACTAACCCAGTCTCTATTTTTACATTTTTGCAGTACCCCTAAGACGTTTTTTGCTTCCTGAAAACACTAATTTATATTCACATCAAGAGTTTACATGGATACTCTTCTTTAATATCCAACCAAATTTATCTTTATATTTTTTATGTTTTTGAATTTAAAACTTTTCTTTTAAATCTTTTCTCATTTTTCTCTCCTTTCCTTTCCTTTCCTTTCCTTTCCTTTCCTTTCCTTTCCTTTCCTTTCCTTTCCTTTCCTTTCCTTTCCTTTCCTTTCCTTTCCTTTCCTTTCCTTTCCTTTCCTTTCCTTTCCTTTCCTTCCCTTCCCTTCCCTTCCCTTCCCTTCCCTTCNTTTTTTTTTTTTTTTTTTCCTTCAGGAATCACTGCCAACACAACCAATGGAAGGAGGGAATCAGTCTGTGGTGTCAGAGTTTGTGTTCCTGGGACTCACCAACTCCTGGAGTATTCAACTATTCCTCTTTGTGTTCTCCTCCATGTTTTATGTGGCAAGCATGATGGGAAACTGCCTCATCGTGTTTACTGTAGCATCTGACCCTCACTTACACACTCCCATGTACTTTCTTTTGGCTAACCTCTCTTTCATTGACTTGGGTGTTTCTTCTGTTACGTCACCCAAGATGATTTATGACTTATTCAGAAAACACAAAGTAATCTCCTTTACAGGTTGTGTTACTCAAATATTTTTCATTCATGTCATTGGTGGTGTGGAGATGGTGCTGCTCATAGCCATGGCCTTTGACAGATATGTGGCTATATGTAAACCTCTCCATTACCTGACCATTATGAGCCCAAGGATGTGTATCTTGTTTTCAGTGGCTGCCTGGGTGGTTGGCCTTATGCATTCTCTGATTCAACTGGCTTTTGTAGTAAACTTACCATTCTGTGGACCAAATGTGTTGGACAGCTTCTACTGTGACCTTCCTCGGTTTATCAAACTAGCCTGTATAAACACTTACCAGCTGGAGTTAATGGTCACAGCCAACAGTGGGTTCATCTCTGTGGGCTCCTTCTTTATACTGATCATTTCATATATTGTTATCATAATCACTGTGCAAAAACATTCTTCAAGTGGTTCCTCTAAAGCCCTGTCTACTCTTTCTGCTCACATCACTGTAGTGTTCTTATTCTTTGGTCCTTTGATATTTTTCTATACCTGGCCATCTCCTTCCACACACCTTGATAAGTTTCTGGCCATATTTGATGCAGTTATCACTCCATTTCTGAATCCTGTAATCTACACATTTAGAAATCAAGAAATGAAGGTAGCAATGAAGAGAGTATGCAGACAGCTAGTTAGTTATAGGAAAAGTTCCTAAATGTACTATGAACTGTCTTCTGTAATGTAGAATTTTATTGTTCATCAACTTGAAAAAACATTTGCATATATATATACACATATATTTCACATATGAATTATATAGGTATATTTTTCATCTACTCAGGCAGGAGCAATCTTTCCTGGAAACAGAGAACTACAAGTATTTATAAAGCAAAGATTATAATAATCTTTAACCTACATTCCCAAGGAATGATGTTTATTTAAAGGAACTGATGCATTAAACTCTCTAGAACAAGGAAACTTTCTTTTTCCTTTTTCATTTTTTAAATTTGAGAATTTCATATATGAATATTATATTGAAATAATTTCTACTCTCTGTCTCCCAATTCTAAGTTATCCCTCTTGACCTTTTTCATTCCTTTTGATTTACTTAATTATTATTGTTACATTCACACATGTGAGCACACATCTGTATAATTTTATATACACATGTATGTGATATATATAAATCATATATATCACAGTATAAATTAGTATACATTATAATCAGTATAAGTTATGCTGAATACATTTAATGTTGCTAATATGCATATTTGTTTAGGAATAATAGGATAACCTTGGGCTTGGATAACATATCAAATTATAACTTGTCTCAAATAATTTGTCTCATCAAATATATGTAATTTTTGGATGGATTTTAGTGCACTTATAAAGGCTTACTGAATAGAACCAATTGTCTGTCTCCTTTAGTTTGTACTAAATACGTGTTTGGAATTTTTTAGTTGTAGAAGGGGATCCAAGTCAAGAGAATACACACAGGAATATAATGGATGCATATTTTTTTAGAAGATTTGAAAGCAATTTTGGAACTAACTAGAAACTAAGAAAACATGATTTTTCTACTCAATTAGCATAGTTCCATTCAAATACATTCAAATTTTATTTATTTCTTTTTGTATTTTTCATTAAGTTATTTATTTACTTCACATCCTGATTGCAGCTTCCCCTCCTCTCTGCACACCCATCCTTACTCCTCCTTACCCCTTCATTTCTCCTGAGAAAAGTGATGCCTCTGTTGGATAGGAGCCATCCTTGGTATATCAAGTTGCTGTAAGACTAGGTGCATTTTCTTTCATTGAGGCTACATAAGGCAGCCCAACTAGGGGAAAGGAATTCAAAGGCAGGCAATGTAGTTAGAGACAGGCCCTGTTCCCACTTTACAGTTCCACATGAAGTCTTATCTGGACAACTGTTATGTATATTCAGAGGGCCTAGGTCAGTTCCATGCAGGCTCTCTGGTTGGAAGTTTAGTGTTGAGGATTTCTTATAGGCCCAGGTTAGTTGATTTTTTAGGGGTTCCTGTGATATTCTGTATCCCTCTGGTTCCTTCAATCCTTTTTCTCTTTCTTCCACAGGATTCTCTAAGCTCCACTGAATGTTTTGTTGTGAGTCTCTACATCAGTTTCCATCCATTGTAGGCTGTCTCCTGTCTGATAACAGTTTTGCTACACAAAGAATATCATTAATAGTGTCAGGGATGGGCTGTCTCTCATGACATGGGTCTCAAGTTGATCCAGTCATCCACTGGCCCTTGCCTCAAAATGTGCTTGTTGTTTACCCCTGCACATCTTGTAGGCAGGACAAATTGTGGATCTAAGGTTTTGTGGTGGGGTTGGTGTCCTAATCCCTCCATTGGAAGTCTTACCTCATTATTGGAGATGGCTGATTCAGGCTCCATATTTCCCTATTGCTAGGAGTCTTAGCTAGGGTGACCCTCATAGATTCGTGAGAATTTCCATGACCCTAGTTTTCTAGCTTACTCGGGAAATGCTATCCCAACCCCTAGTCTAGTTTTCTATCCCAGTACTCTCTTCCTCCATCCTCTCCCTACCTAATCCTTTCTGTTTCTATCCCCATCCCTTTCCTAACCTGTCCCTTCCCTCCATCATCCACTGGTATCTAATCTATTTCTCCCAGTGTGATTCAAGTGTCCCCCATCTATTCCTTCATTTATTTATTTCTTCTTCTTTTTTTGTTTTGTTCATGATTTTTTTTATTAATTTATTTTTTATTGATGGAAACAGAGGCAGAGATCCACAACCAAACATTAGGCAGATCTTGGGTAATCCTGTGGAAGAGGAGTATGGAAGAATTTAAGGAGATCAAGCATCAATGCCAGAACAAGAAAACCAATAGACCCTAGTAACCTGGGCCCATACGGGCTCACAGAGCCTGAATAACCAACCAGAGAGCATGCATGGGACTGACCTACATCTTCTGACCATATATATCAGTTTTGCATCTTGTTCTCATGTGGGATCCCTAACAGCAGGAGGAAGGGCTGTCTCTGACTCTGTTGTCTGCCTTTGGATCAGTTTTCTATAACTGGGCTGCATTTTCTAGCCTCAGTTGGAGAAGGTGCATCTAGTCATACTGCAACTTGATATGCCAAGGTGTCATATCTACAATAGCAACTGTGCCACTCTTCTGCTAGCAGCACTCATCTGCTAGAGTTTACATGTCGTTGGGCAAGCCTCTATTATCCTCTTAAACCTGCTGCCCATAGTATGATAAGAACTCACTATTCCAGTCATCCCTGATATTTTTTTAATTACCTTTTATTGGTTCCCTTAAACCTGCTTAAACTATATATTCTTCCTTTCATAAATTCTCTTCCATTATTGGAATTTGATTTATCTTGTTTCCTGGACCTTGGTTCATTCTCTGTGACATCTGTGAAAGTAGGGTCATACTCACTTACAGTGTAAATGCAAAACACAAGAAATATCTAAAAGAATACAAATTAATTACGTGAGTGTTTTCCCAAGAGGAGTAGGTGGGGACCTGATAAATGCTTAAAGGATCAACAGTCTTTGATTTGGCTTATGATAATCTTGCTTTTACGATGAGAATGGACCCATGCACACTCACTGGAGCTAGAATTATTAGAAACAACAGTAAAAATATGATATTTTTAAACTAAAAATAAAGTACAAATTTGCCAACTCTCATAATTTCATCCTCTATTTAAGTATTATACTTATAATATCCCATAAAGCTCATATTATGAATTTACTCTTTCACTGTTTCTGATGTTTAACATAATGTTTCAACATACTACATACACTGAAAGTCTTTCCTTAAATCACATTAGACTTCTGAAATTGAGATCTTTATTTACTTATTTTTCTTTATTCTTGAAAAATTTACATATGTATTAAATGGTATATATACTCCCAAGACCCCTCAACTCCTCTCCTGACTCTCAACATGTCCCCAAACAGTTTCTTTTGTTTTAAATAACCCACTAAATCCAGTCATTACTGCCAATTTTTTTTTATTAGATATTTCCTTTATTAACATTTCATGCTATCCCCTTTCCTGGTTTCCCTTTACCCCCTATCCCTGCTCACCAACCCACCCACTACCACTTCTTGGCCCTGCCATTACCCTACACTGGGGCATCCAGCCTTCATAGGACCAAGGGCCTCTCCTCCCACTAATGGCTGACTAGGCCATCCTCTGCTACATATGTAGCTAGAGCCATGAGTCCCACCATGTGTGCTCTTTGGTTGGTGGTTTAGTCCCTGGGAGCTCTGGGCATACTGGTTAGTTCATATTGCTGTTCCTCCTATGAGGCTGTAAAACTCTTCAGCTCCTAGGGTCCTTTCTTTAGTTCCTTCATTGGGGACCTTGTGCTCAGTCCAATGGATAGCTGTGAACATCCACTTCTGTATTTGTCAGGAACTGGCAGAGCCTCTCAGGAGAGAGCTATATCAGGCTCCTGTCAGCAAGCACTTGTTGGCATCCACAGTAGTGTTTGGGATTGGTGATTGTATATGGGATGAATCTCCAGGATGGGCAGTGTCTGGATGGTCATTCTTTCAGTCTCTGCTCCACAATTTGTCTCTGTAACTCCTTCCATGGGTATTTTGTTCCACCTTCAAAGAATTATCGAAGTATCTACACTTTGGTTTTCCTTCTTTTTGAGTTTCATGTGGTTTATGAATTGTATCTTGGGAATTCCAAGCTTCTGGGCTAATATCCACTTATCAATGAGTGCATATCATGTGTGTTCTTCTGTGATTAGGTTACCTCAAACAGGATGATATCCTCCAAATCCATCCATTTGCCCAAGAATTTCATAAATTCATTGTTTTTAATAGCTGAGTAGTACTCTATTGTGTAGATGTACCATATTTTCTGTATCAATTCCTCTGTTGAGGGACATTTGAGTTCTTTCCAGCTTCTGGCTATTATAAATAAGGCTGCTATGAACATAGTGGAGCATGTGTCCTTATTACCAGTTGGAACATCTTCTGGGTATATGCCCAGGAGAGGTATTGCTGGATCTTCTGGTAGTACTATGTCCAATTTTCTGAGGAACAGCAAGACTGATTTCTAGAGTGGTTGTACCAGCTTGCAATCCCACCAACAATGGAGGAGTATTTCTCTTTCTCCACATCTTTGCCAGCATCTGCTGTCACTTGAATTTTTTATCTTAGGCATTCTGTCTGGAGTGAGGTGGTATCTCAAGGTTGTTTTAATTTGCATTTCCCTGATGATTAAGGATGTTGAACATTTTTTTCAGGTGCTTCTCAGCCCTCCAGTATTCCTCAATTGAGAATTCTTTGTTTAGCTCTGTACCCCATTTTTAAATGGGGTTATTTGAATTTCTGGAGTCCAGCTTCTTGAGTTCTTTGTATGTATTAGATATTAGTTGCTTATCAGATTTAGGATTGGTAAAAATCCTTTCCCAATCTGATGATGGCCTTTTTGCCTTATTGACAGTGCCCTTTACCTTACAGAAGCTTTGCAATTTCATGAGGACTTATTTGTCAATTCTTGACCTTACAGCAAAAGCCACTGCTGTTCAGTTTAGAAAAATTTCCCCAGTGCCCATATCTTTGAGGCTTTTCCCCACTTTCTCCTCTATAAATTTCAGTGTCTCTGGTTTTATGTGGAAGTTTTTGATCTACTTAGACTTGAGCTTTGTACAAGGAGATATGAATGGATCTATTTACATTCTTCTACATGATAATCGCCAGTTGTGCCAGCATCATTTGTTGAAAATGCTGTCTTTTTTCCACTGGATGGTTTTAGCTCCCTTGTCAAAGATCAAGTGACCATAGGTGTGTGGATTCATTTCTGGGTCTTCAATTCTATTCTATTGATCTACCTGTTTGTCGCTGTACCAGTACCATGCAGGTTTTTTTTTTTTTTTTTTTTTTTTTTTTTTTCCACAATTGCTCTGTAGTACAGCTTGAGATCAGGCATGGTGATTCCACCAGAGGTTCTTTTATTGTTGAGAATAGTTTTTGCTATCCTAGGTTTTTTATCATTCCAGATGATTTTGCAAATTGCCCTTTCTAATTCAGTGAAGATTTGAGTTGAAATTTTGATGGGGATTGCATTGAATCTATAAATTGCTTTTGACAGGATAGCCATTTTGACTATATTAATTCTGCCAATCCATGAGCATAGGAGATCTCTCCATCTTCTGAGATCTTCTTCAGTTTCTTTCTTCAGAGACTTGAAGTTCTTATCATACAGGTCTTTCACTCCCTTAGGTCACCCCAATGTATTTTATGGTATTTGTGACTATTGTGAAGGGTGTTGTTTCCCTAATTTCTTTCTCAGCCAGTTTATCCTTTGTGTAGAGAAAGGCCATTGATTTGTTTGAGTTAATTTTATATCCAGCTACTGCACTGAAGCTGTTTATGAGGTTTTGGAGTTCTCTGGGGGAATTTTTAGGGTCACTTATATATACTATCATGTCATCTGCAAATAGTGATATTTTGACTTCTTCCTTTCCAATTTTTATCCCCTTGATCTTTTTTTTTTTTTTTTTTTTTTTTTTTTTTCCGAATTGCTCTGGCTAGGACTTCAAGTACTATATTGAATAGGTAGGGAGAAAGTGGGCAGCCTTGTCTAGTCCCTGATTTTAGTGGGATTGCTTTGAGTTTCTCTCCATTTAGTTTGATGTTAGCTACTGGTTTGCTGTAGATTGCTTTTATTATGTTTAGGTATGGGCCTTGAATTCCTGATCTTTCCAAGACTTTTATTATGAATGGATGTTGGATTTTGTCAGATGCTTTTTCAGCATCTAATGAGATGATCATGTGCTTTTTGTCTTTGAGTTTGTTTATATAGTGAATCACAGTGATGGATTTCCATATATTAAACTATTTCTGCATCCCTGTGATGAAGCCTACTTGGTCCTGATGGATGTTGGTTTTGATATGTTCTTAGATTTGGTTTGTGTATTCTTGCATCGATATTCATAAGAGAAATTGGTCTGAAGTTCTCTTTCTTTGTTGGATCTTTGTGTGGTTTAGGTATCAGAGTAATTGTGGCTTCATAAATGAATTGGGTAGAGTACCTTCTGTTTCTAATTTGTGGAATAATTTGAGGAGAGTTGGAATTAGGTCTTCTTTGAAGGTCTGATAGAACTCTGCACTAAACCCATCTGGTCCTGGGCTTTTTTAAGATGGGAGACTATTGATGACTGTTTCTATTTCTTTAGGGAAAATGGGACTGTTTAGATCTTTAATCTGATCCTGATTTAACTTTTTTTCCTGGTATCTGTCTAGGAAGTTGTCCATTTCATCCAGGTTCCCAGTTTTGTTGAGTATAGCCTTTTGTAGGAGGATCTGATGATGTTTTGGATTTCCTCGGGTTCTGTTGTTATGTCTCCTTTTTCATTTCTGATTTTGTTAAGTAGAATATTGTCCCTGTGCCCTGTAGTGAGTCTGGCTAAGGGTTTATCTGTCTTGTTGATCTTCTCAAAGAACCAGCTCCTGGTTTGGATGATTCTTTGAATAGTTCTTTTTGTTTCCACTTGGTTCATTTCAGCCCCGAGTTTGATTATTTCCTGCTGTCTACTCCTCTTGTGTGAATTTGGTTCCTTTAGTTCTAGAGCTTCTAGGTGTGCTATCAGGCTGCTAGTGTATGCACCCTCTAGTTTCTTTTTGGAGGCACTCCGTGCTATAAGTTTTCCTCGTAGGACTGCGTTCATTGTTTCCCATAAGTTTGGGTATGTTGTGGCTTCATTTTCATTAAACTCTAAAAAGTCTTTAATTTCTTTCTTTATTTCTTCCTTGAGTAAGTTATCATTGAGTAGAGTGTTGGTCAGTTTCCATGTGAATGCTGGCTTTCTATTATTTATGCTGTCATTGAAGATTAGCCTCAGTCTGTGGTGATCCTATAGGATGCATGGGATAATTTCAGTATTTTTGTATCTGTTGAGGCCTGTTTTTGACCAATTATATGGTCAATTTTGGAGGAAGTACCTTGTGGTACTGAGGAGAAGGTATATCCTTTTGTTTTAGGATAAAATGTTCTGTAGATATCTATTAAATCCATTTGTTTCATAACTTCTGTTAATGTCCATGTGTCTCTCTTTAGGTTCTGTTTCCAGCATCTGTCCATTAGTGAGAGTGGGGTGTTGAAGTCTCCCACTATTATTGTGTGAAGTGAAATGTGTGTTTTGAGCTTTACTAAAGTTTCTTTAACGATTGTGGCTGCTCTTGCATTTGAAGCATAGATATTCATAATTGAGAGTTCATCTAGGAAGATTTTACCTCTGATGAGTGTGAAGTGCCCCTCCTTTTGATAACTTTGGGTTGGAAGTAAATTTTATTCGATATTAGAATGGCTACTCTACATTGCTGGTGGAAGGGATAAAGTAGCTCAGACTCCATGGTAGTTTTTTTCCCCCCAGAAAACAAAACAAAACAAAACAAAACAAAAAACAAAATAAAACAAAAATATTTTAAGACTGAGACAGACAGACCCACCCTTTTGTATTCACCTGGAAGACTTGGAGATAACACATCACAAAGATACTTCCACATCAGTGTTTTTGCAGCACTGTTCACAATAGCTAGGTTGTAGAACAAACCTAAATATCAGATAAAAGAGGAGTGGATAAGAAAAAGGTGATATATGTACACAATGAAAAAAAATTTCAGGCATATAAAAGGAACAAAGTTATTTCATTGGCAGGAAAATGAATATAACTGGAGATAGTCATATTAATCCATTAATTAATTATTAATTAATCCACTAAGACAAATACCCAATTTCTAACCTTTGTAGTTCCTAGATTTTATATGGATTCTTAAAGTCATGCATGTGTTTATAACACCAAACTGTCTAGGGGGAACAAAGGGAAATAGTGGGAGAGGAAGAAGTAAGAATAAGAGAAAGTGGGGGAGTATAGACGTGGATATGCTGAGCATATACTATATACTTGCATGAATAGTTTAAAAATGCAATAATAAAAAGTAAACACAGAGCAACACACACATACAATGTTGAACACAATATCCTCTGTTCATCAGTATGCTTTTAGTTCTTCATAGAATTAATTCTCACTCATCCCTGGCTCAGTTATGAGTCTTTATTAAAACGCTGGTTCCTCCAGGAAGTCTGCCCAGAGCCTCATCAGCAGACTTATATGGTCTTTCTTCTCTGTTTCTCTCCTATATACTATTCGTGCCTTTAGAAACACTGTTATCTGGAACATATTAAAATGCTGTGGTTGCACGTATGTGCTGTGGGGCTTCATTTGACTTGAAGAACAAGAAGAGTCAGTAAGCTCCATGCGCAGGTATTTACTTTCAAAGAACTTACAATCTAGTGGACATTAATGAAGTAACTTCTGGTGTAATTTTGGAGATTATAGAATAGTTGACTTTTGTAGTGCAAAAGAAACAAAAAATTTGGACCATTCTGGATTATGTGTTCTATATAGTGAGATTCACATGATCTTGACTGTTTTTACTTTCCTTAGATACTCTGCTTTATTTTAAGTCACCAGTGATCAAGTTCAAATTGGCAGATCCTATCATCAACGGTGGTGGTCTAAGAACTTGCTGTTTCAGTTTTACTTCCTCCCCAATGACTAATTAGGAGATTTTCATTGGTTACTATCACTAAACCAATTGGATTTGAGTGGTAATTCCCTGGGTCATATGAACAAAATTGGCAAATCTAGGCTTTCTAGCAGTACCTGGTCATCAATCTCCACACTAATTAATGTCCTCTTTTATTTGATCAGCTTTTTCTATAATAGCAGTTGTGAAGGCCAAAACTCAGTTATTGGGGGAATTCTCTGACTGGAGGATGCTGCCTCTTGGAAATAGGTATGTGAAAGATGGAAGGAACATGACAATAGAACAAACTGTAGGACTCTCTCAATTCAATTCCAGAAAGGCAGCTTAGTGGCAGAATCTCATCTGTAGATATAGTTTTTTTTTTTAAACACATTCATTACATTATAATGTAGAGAAGATGGAACAGATCACAATCAGAAGAAAATAATACATTGTAAGTTGTGGAGAAAAGCAGACACAGTAAACATTGACTTTTACTTTGTTTTTGTTTTTTTTGTTTTGTTTTTTGTTTTTTAAACCTGCATCTTTAGTTTAAGGAAAATTTGGTCTTAAGCATAGGTGAGGAAATTTGAAGCTTAAGTAGAATATAGTAAAGGGGGTTTTGCCATTAACTAGTTTGAGAATCAAAGTAGCTATATAACCTACAGAAGTTGGAAGTCAGGACTACTTGTTTTGATTTGTTTCTATGCTCACAGACAAATTACCTAGAAATAATTAATATATTATAGTTCCCTGTGGCCTTTTTTGGGGAAATAAAACACAAATGATAGACAGAAAAATAGATATAGAATAACTGTAAGAAAGTGATATAATAAAACATTTCCTACATGTTTAATTTCAGAACCCTATAATTTACACACATATAAAATGGCTAAAATACTATTAGATGGAAAAATCAAGAATTTTCTATGAATCATGTTTATTGAATTTTTAGTTGTTTTCTGTTTCCTCCTTAATTTCGGTTATCACACATAAAATACATTCAAATAATATCCAGAGAAAAAACAAACCAGAATCTTCATGCACAGGGATTGACATTATGGAAAATGTCAGAAAATGGGTAATAACTGGAATGCTTAACTCTTGATACAGATAACCTAAAGATGAAGAAAAATGGCACAGAACTGAGTAGCAGAATTTCTGATATTGTTTGTGCATTTTTTGTTGGTGGAAAAATAGACATGTATAGAGATTAAATATTTGACGTGATAAATTCATCTAGGAGCAGAGAAGTATGCATTATTGAAGTGATAGGGCACATGGATAGTCTTAAAAGATTAATATTGCATTCTAACATAGAGTAGTTTTATAAAAGTTAAGTATTTTCTTGGTGTGCACAGGGCCAGAAATTTTATTTCTTTAATTTTATAATAGAAACAACCAATAACTCTATTTTCTTTAACTCTGAACTTCAAAAGGGTAAGGATCTGTTTTAGGAGACAAAGTTCATGTAAATTTACAATATAGAATGAGTTTTAGCAATGGAATGTTAGAGAGAGGAGGTTTCTAATTTTATGGCTTTTAAGTAAGAAAAAAAGAAAAGAAGGCAAGATTATAGTTGATGGATGTCCTTGAGAACAAAAATAATCCATTTTTTTTTTTTTTTTTTTTTTTTTTTTTTTTTTTTTTTTTTTTTTTTTTTTTTTTTTTTTTTTTAGAATTAAGCCCAAGTTTTGTGGAACAGAAGAGGTTCTAAGATCACTAAGTTTGCCAGGGGCCAACTCTTGTCTTCAAGATTCAGAAGACACAAGTCCTGTGCATCTCAGTGTCTTCTGGTCAGTTCTTTGCCCCATTTCCTTTCTTTTTAGATTAGCTGTGTCAATTGTAAACACCATTGCGGGGGGTCTTTAATTCTTTTTTGGTTTTAGTCTACCCATCTTCATAATTATGGCTCTCTTAGACCCCATATTGTTTCCTAAAATGAAAATTTCTGTTGCCCAAACACTTGCTGCTCTTTCCAGAAAGTACCCAGAAAAGAGAATTTATACATATCCACAAAAGATATTTTTATTTTTTGCTTTCTGAAATCTTGGAGCCACTAGTATGTTGTTTTGGATGCATATAAGTTATTTGACATGAGAGTTTTTATGCTTAAAAAGACAACCTTATTTTTCTGTTATTTTGCTTTTGTTTTATAGTTTTGATTTTTTTTTTAAGTTGACCAATTTGTCCTTTGTTATAGAAAAGCCCGTGTGGTTCTGTTTAGCAATGGGATTTTGCAGTATTCTGACAGAGAGCCTTTATAATGGCCTATCGGAGTTTATATGATCTTTGTTGCTGTTGCCTCTTAGACCTCATCTACATGACCTTCATTTCTTGCACATTTACTCTTTTTTAACCTCTTTATGGTTCTTTGGACATTGTGAATAAGTTCATACCTTAGAGTTCTTGCTCTTGCTGTTGTATCCCCATCAAAAATCTCCCAAAATAACTTAATGATTTCTTCACCATTCATTCATGTTCTTATGTTCCTTTCCATTTGAATGATGAGCAAGAACTTTCTCATGAGTCCCATTTTAAAATCACATTCCTAATACTGCCCCCATCGCCCCTTGCTTAAGTTTCCTACAGAGTAAAACCAGCATTTTAAATCTTGTCTTTTAAGGGTCTACTTTTAATTGTATCTATATAAAATATAAACCTAGGAGATTAAATACTTTAAAAATACATTTTGCTTTTGTTTCTACTTACCAGCATATAAGTATATTTCTTTGGACACAATGAACGAAATGAATTCATAGATATGAACTCTTCCTTTTTTTTTTAATTAGATATTTTCTTCATTTACATTTCTCTTCCAACTAAATCATTAATCAATTGAAAAATCTTTCTTTTTAAATCAACCAGCACGATTAAGAAAGTGTACCAGATATAAAATGGGTGAATGTATGGGTGGGTCATGAGGAGGATGTGACAGGTGAAATGCTATTTGACTTGAATATAAAATAAAGAATAATGCCTTTGAAATTACAATACAGAGAATGGTGATTCCTTGCTTGAGCAACAAAATCAGAGCATCTTCGGTGCAGTAGCCATTGTCTATCTTGTATATGTCTATCCTGTATATGTCTATCCTGTATATGTGCTAGATGGGACAGGTGGCTCTGACTTTACTGGGAGGTGGTTCACATCAATTGCACTAACTCAGCACAACATCAAGTGCTCTTCATTTTGTGTTTGATCAGGTGTGACATGTATGCCAGTCGACTGGATGTCTTACAGTTGCTTGTGTTAGAGATCTGCAGCAACTCTTTATTTCCAGCGATGCTTTTTCATTTGTAACAAAAAAATATTTGTGGCCAACAGAAGACCATTCGTATTTCGTTAAATGCTCAGGTAATGATAATGTTTGCCTTCTACAGTTAATTTACCTTTTCACAGCGAGTATGAATACTCTATTAACATGAATATTCTCATTTTTCCCTTTAGGTAACATTAAACCCAACCTCCGATTTGGGCCAATGATCAGAGCAAACCATTCTGCAGTGTCTGAATTTGTGCTGTTGGGGCTCTCCAATTCCTGGGAGATCCAGGTTTTTCTTTTTTTCTTTACTTGTCTGTTCTATGTATCCAGTTTGACAGGAAACTTCATCATTGTTGTTACAGTCACTTCTGACCCCTACTTGCATTCACCCATGTACTTTCTACTGGCCAATCTCTCTGTTATTGATCTTATATTTTGTTCCATTGCAGCACCCAAAATGATTTGTGATCTTTTCAGAAAGCAGAAAGTCATCTCCTTTGGAGGCTGTATCAGTCAGATCTTTTTTAGTCATGCTGTTGGAGGCACTGAGATGGTACTGCTCATAGCCATGGCCTTTGACAGGTATGTGGCCATATGCAAACCGTTACGCTATCTGACCATCATGAGCCCACGGATGTGCCTGCTAATATTAGTTGCTGCTTGGATCATTGGCCTCATCCATTCATCAGCCCAATTGGCTTTTGTTATAAACTTGCCATTCTGTGGCCCTAACATCCTAGACAGCTTTTATTGTGACATCCCACGACTTGTCAAGCTTGCATGCACAGATACTTATAAACTGGAGTTCATGATTACTGCCAATAGTGGGTTCATTTCCTTGATTGCATTCTTTTTACTCATCATCTCCTATGTCTTTCTTCTCACCACTGTCCAGAAGCAGTCCTCAGGATGTTCATCCAAAGCCCGTTCTACTCTGTTGGCTCATATTACAGTTGTAGTTTTGTTTTTTGGCCCATTGATTTTTTTCTATGTGTGGCCTGTTCCTTCAACACATGTAGATAAATTTCTAGCTATATTTGATGCAGTTTTGACTCCCTTTCTAAATCCAATTATCTATACATTGAGAAACAGAGATATGAAGATAGCCATCAGGAAAGTATTTTGTCAGCGCCTGGCTTTTAGAAAATCAATGTAGATGGCTTCCTTGAGATATAACATTCACAAGCAAGAACTGGAAGTTCATAACAGTCAACCCCCTTAAAAGGTTTTGTGTTAGAGATCCTTTGAGCACATTCAGGCAATCACCTCCTGTTACGTGAGTCTATTTTGTTTCTATGAAATAGTGAGTAATGTTTCTACAAAGAAAAAGAAGGCATTTCTATATAAAAGATAGGAATCAAATATTTTATTAACATTTTAATCCTTAAATAACTGTGCCAATTACTTTTACATGTGTTTATAATAAAAATACTTTTGGTTCTAACAATAACTGTACCAGTTTCAAGCTGTTCTGCTATCAGTGTGATCCTTTAATGTAAAAATATTTATTAATTTTAAATATAGGACAGGTAGACAATTTGGTAGTAAAGATAAACTGCTGAAAAAACAAAAAACTATTCATATTTTAATTATTTATTTTAAAATTTATTTTAAAATAAATAACCCAACCCTTCACATGTCCATCCTCGCTCTTAAATTTATGGTCTTTTTTCTGTATTATTGTTATACTTATATAAATAAATAAATAAATAAATAAATAAATAAATAAGTATGTACTTACAATCTCGGGTCTGTGTAGTATTTCTCATTGGTATGTGATTTTAGGGTCACCACTTGCTGTTGGATAACCAGTTTGGTCCTCATTCTTTTTTATTTTTTTTTTTTAAATTTTATTGGTTATTTTATTTATTGACCTTTCAAATGTTATTCCCATTCCCAGTTTCCCCTCCACAATCCTCCTATATCCTCCCTTCTCCCTGCATCTATGAGGGTGCTCCCCTACCTGCCCACCCACTACTGCCTCAGTGCCCTAGCATTCCCCTACCCTGGGTCATAGAGCCTCCACAGTACCAAGGGGCTCCCCTCCCAGTGATGCCCTATAAGGCAGTCTTCTGCTACATATCCAGCTGGAGCCATGTGTCCCCCCATGTGTACTCTTTGGTTGGTTTTTTAGTCACTGGGAGGTTTGGAGAGTCTGGTTGGTTGATATTGTTGTTCTTCCTATGGGGTTGCAAACCCCTTCAGCTCCTTCAGTCATTATTCTAACTTCTCCATTGGGGTCCCCACCCGCAGTTGGATGTTTGGCTGCATACATCCACATCTGAAAGACTGATCCTTCCTCAGCAATCAATAATTGTCTATAGCTCTGTATTTAGGGATGTAGGTTTGTGAGATCTCCCTCACCCATGTTGGCATTGTCATTCTTTAGGTCTTGTTTAGGCAGTTATATGGTGGGTGGAGTTTATGAATCCAGTTTCTCTGCCAAATATAGGAAACATATAGCAGTGGACTCCCTGCTCCCTTTTTTCTTGCAGTCATTCTGACACCAGTTTTTTGATGTTCCTTAGCCTCAGGGGTAGGAGTTGTGCTGTAGATATCTCAACTAAGAATGGGCACCCCATGTTTTTTGTTCTTTTGTTTGTTTTGTTTTCTACATTTTGGCAAGTTGTGGCTTTCAAAGATGTGTTCCATCTGCTGCCAAAACAAGGTTTTTGTTTTTTGTTTTTGTTTTTGTTTTTTTGTTTTTTTTGTTTTTTTTTGTTTTTTTTTTCATGAAGGGTAAGAGTACACTTACCTGTGGCTGTAAGGATACATTTAAGAATGCAATACCTCTATTGGGCATATATCCAGAAGAGGTTCCATCTGGTAATAAGGACATATGTTCCACTATGTTCATAGGAGCCTTATTCATAATAGCCAGAAGCTGGAAAGAACCCAGATCTCCCTCAACAGAGGAATGGATACAAAAAATTTGGTACATTTACACAATGGAATACTACTCAGCTATTAGAAACAATGAGTATATGAAATTCCTAGGCAAATGGATGGATCTGGAGGGTGTCATCCTGAGTGAGGTTAACCCAATCACAAAAGAACTCACATAACATGTACTCACTGATATGTGGATACTAGCCCAGAAGCCTAGACTACCCAAGATACAATTTACTAAACACATGAAACTCAAGAAGAATGAAGTTCAAAATGTGGTCTCTTCGCCCCTTCCTAGAATTAAGAACAAAGCACACATTGAAGGAGTTACAGAGATCATGTGTGAAGCTGAATCAAAAGGATGGACCAACCAGTGACTGAGGCTGCGAGGGATCCTTCCCATAGTCAGCCACCAAAAATAAACACTATTGTATATGCCAGCAAGATAATGCTGAAAGGGCCCTGATATAGCTGTCTCGTGGGAGGCTATACCAGTGCCTGGTAAACACAGAAGTGGATGCTCACAGTCAGCTATTAGTTGGAACACAGGACTCCCAAGGAAGGAGCTAGAGAAAGTACCCAAGGAGCTGAAGGGGTTTTCAACCCTATAGGTGGAAGAATAACATGAACTAACTAGTTCCCCCTGTGCTCATGTCTCTAGCTGCATATATGGAAGAAGATGGCCTAGTTGGCCATTATTGGGAAGAGAGGCCCCTTGGTCATGCAGACTTTATATGCCCCAGTACAAGGGAACACCAGGGCCACTATGTGGGAAGGGGTGGGTAGGGGAGCAGGGCGGGGATGGGGGAGGGTATGGAGAAATTTCTGGATAACACTTGAAATGTAAATGAAGAAAATATCTAATAAAGAGAAAAAAAAAAAAGAATGCAACTACAGATTATTCTGGTTTGGAAGGGGGAGTAGTAGGTTTCCCTCTATGTTCCATGACCTAGTGACAGGTAGTTGGCTAGGTTTACAGTAGCAGCCACGTGTTTCCACCTATTGAGTGAGACTTAACTCCAATTAGTTAGCTGTTGGTTACCATTGAGATTTAAGTACCACTGTTACACCTATGAGGATACCTTGCTGTGCTGGTTTTTATGTGAATCAAAGATGTCACAGCATGGATAGGACTATTTGTTACTTTTCCCTTTGGCAATATATATATATATATATATATATATATATATATATATATATATATTCTTTCTAGTTTTTGCAAACACTGTGTTACTTATTCCTTTTCCTTCTGTCATCTCCAGTTAAAGAATCCTGTTAGCCTATTACCCTTTCTTGTTGTCATATACAATGCTTTATTTATTACTTCTTAAATCCCACATTAATTTCCCCTCATGAGTCCCACCATGTGTTTTCTTTGATTGGTGGTTTGGTCCTAGGGATCTCTGGGGGTACTGATTAGTTCATATTGTTGTTCATTCTATAGGGCTACAAACCCCTTCAGCTCCTTGGGTACTTTCTCTAGCTCCTTCATTGGGGACCCTGTGCTCAGTCCAATAGATGGCTATGAGCATCCACTTCTGTATTTGCCAGTCACTGGCAGAGCCTCGCAGGAGACAGCTATATCAGGCTCTGTCAGCAAAATCTTGTTGATATATGCAATAGTTTCTGGGATTGGTGGCACTTAATGGGATGGATCCTCAGGTGTTGCAGTGTCTGGGTGGTCATTTCTTCAGTCTCTGCTTTATACTTTGTCTCTGTAACTCCTTCCATGAATATATTGTTGCCCCTTCTAAGACTGATCGAAGTATCCACACTTTGGTCTTCCTTATTCTTGAGTTTTATGTGTTTTGCAAATTGTATCTTAGGTATTCTGAGTTTCTGGGCTAATATCCACTTATCAGTGAATGCATATCATGTGTGTTCTTTGGGATTGGGCTAACTCACTCAAGATGATATCCCCTAGAGCCATCCATTTGCCTAAGAATTTCATAAATTCATTGTTTTTAATAGCTGAGTAGTACTTCATTGTGTAAATGTACCACATTTTCTGTATCCATTCCTCTGTTGAGGGACATTAGTGTTCTTTCCAGCCTCTGACTATAATAAATAAGGCTTCTATGAACATAGTGGAGCATGTGTTCTCAGTTGAAAAGTCTTTGTTTCGCTCTGTACCCCACTTTTTAATAGGGTTATTTGATTTTCTGGAGTCCAACTTTTTGAGTTCTTTATATATATTGGATATTCGTCCCCTATCTGACTTACGATTGGTAAAGATTCTTTCCCAATCTGTTGGCGACCTTTTTGTCTTATTGACAATGTCTTTTGCCTTACAGAAGTTTTGCAATTTTATGAGGTCCCATTTGTCAATTCCTGATCTTTCAGCACAAGCCATTGCTGTTCTGTTCAGGAATTTCCCCTGTGCCCATATCTTCAAGCAATAGTCTGAGATATTTGAGTGTTTCCATGTTACTCCATGTTCTAGTTGAGCTAATGACTCAACTAGACATCATCCATTCTTGACACTGGATATTTTACTTTGTGTAGGTAGGTATCATGTTAAGGGATTGCTCCCCACATTATTTGATAAATCCATTAAGTTTTTTCATATATTTATATATATTTAAAATGTTTCTCCATTTGGAGTTGAGTTTCATGCAGGGTGGGTGGCAAATATGGATCTATTTGTATTCTTGTACATAATACTATCCAGTTTGACCAGCACTGTTTCTTAAATATACTATCTTTTATTTTCTAGTGTGTAGTTCTAGCTTTCTAATAAAAACATCAAATGTTCACTTTTAAGTTAGTACATACAATGTGAGTATTTTTGCCCCTAAGTTCATAAGTGAGATTGGTTTGCAATCTCCGAGTCTTCATATGGTTTAGGTATGCGGAGTAATTATATCCTCGTAAAACTATTTGGAAATGTTCCTTATTATTTAGTTTTGTGGAGTAATTTGAAGAATATTGGTATTAACTTTTCTTAAAAGTCTGGAAGAATTATGTGCTAAATCCATCTGGCCCTGGGCTTATTTTGGTTGGGAGATTTTAAATTATTGTTTCTATTTCACTGTGTTACAGTTCTGTTTAAATTGCTTCTCTGATCTTGATTTATCTTCAGTATATTGTATATATAAAGAAATTTATTTTTTTTTAAGTTTTACAATTTAGTAGAGTACAGGTGTCCTTATCCCCAACCGAGTTACAAATATACAATCTGTCATGCTTGCAAATATGATAGGGTAATGGTGGCACAGAACTTCTAAGAGTAGCTAACCAATGTACAATTTGACCTAAGGAGTACTCAATGAGAAAGAAACCATACCCAACACTGCTTGGGTAACGAAGAATCATAGGCTTGATAGACAAGAGATACAGGGTAAGACCAAATAATACAAATCTAAGAGAATCAATAAAATGATTCCTATGATATGCTGTTATACTCAGAGATCAGGGCTCTATCTAGTCATCATCAAGAGGCTTCTTTGACAATACAGGAAAACAGGTACAGTGACCTACAGGCAGATATTATGCAATGAAAGAGTGTAAATCAGAGGCTTCCATCAAACATATTCCTTTAGAGCTCAGGGAATCTCTTGGAAGAGGGGGCAGAGAGGCTGTAAGAAGCCGAGGGGATGAGGACACCAGGAAAGCAACTCTGAACCAACTAAGCAAGGTGAGTATGAGCTCTTTGGGACTGAAATAGCAAACACGGGTCTATACCATGTCCTCTGCACATGTATTATAGCTATTAGCCTAGCATTTTCATGGAACTCTTGACTATGAGAATGAGTGTTTCTCTGATTCTTGTGGCTGTTCTTGGGACTCTTTTCCTCCTGTTGGGTTGCCATGTCTTTCTTTGATAAGAAAGGTTTTGCTTCACTTTATCTTTTATTTTGTCATGTTTGGTTATTATTTATTAGAAGTCTGTTCTTTACTAATGAGAGATAGAAAGGTAATCTTTATGTTATTCAAATGCTGGTTCCTCTGCCCTCATAGTTTGTTTTAACCACACAGCACAGTATTGCAATGCTTATGTCAAGAATCTCCTGTGAGAAGTGTAGAGCAGAAACTGAAGGAATGACCATCCAGAGATTGCCCCACCTGGGGATCCATCCCATATACAATCACCAAACCCAGACACTACCCTATTGTGGATGCCAACAAGTGCTTGCTGACAGAAGCCTGTTATAGCTGTCTCCTGAGAGGCTCCACCAGTGCCTGACAAATTCAGAAGTGGATGCTTGCAGCCTACCATTGGGCTGAGCACATGGTCCCTAATGAAGGAGCTAGAGAAAGGTCCCATAGGATGACCAACAATATGAACTAATCAGTAACCCCAAACCTCCCAAGGACTAAACCACCAACCAAAGAGCACACATGGTGTGACTCATAACTCCAGCTGCACATGCAGCAGAGGTTTGCCTAGTCAGTCATCAATAGGAGGAGAGGCCCTTGGTCCTTGAAGGCTCTATGCCCCAGTGTAGGGGAATGGCAGAGCCAGGTAGCAGGAGTGGGTGGGTTGGTGAGCAGCGAGAGGGGGAAGGGCATAGGAGGTTTTCTGAGGGGAAACCAGGAAAGGGTATAACATTTGAAATGTAAATAAAGAAAATATCTAATAAAAAACCAAAAAACTCCTGTGAGTTTGTGTAAACAATTCTTACCATTTATTCTTTCCCTTGTCAATAAATGCTGATCACCTAATGGTTGAGCAGAAGAGAGAATAGGGCAGGTCCTCTACTAGTCAGGGGAAGGAAAGAGAGAAAGGAGAAGGAATTTCAAATTGAGCCTCAATGAATGGATTTGGAAAGAGTCCATAGAAACATAACTGAAGTTTAAAGAGCCAGACCAATATTAAAATGCAGGTATGCTAGGAATTTGACTAGGAGGTAGCCAGATTAGCTTAGAGGACTAATAGACCAATACTGCCCAGATATTGCAGTGAAGCTTTAAAATAAATTTTGGTTTCTCAGCATCATTCTTGGGAATTTGATAGGATAAAGAAATACAACAGCCAGATTAATTCACTGTTTACATGCATATCAAAACCATTCATTTTTCCAGGGGAAGGGTTGGGAAGGAACTGGGAGGAGTGGAAGAGGGGGAACCTATGATCAGGATATTGTATAAGAAAAGAATCTATTGTCAGTAAAAGAAAGAGAAAAGAATCAGTGTCCTCACGATTCTTTAGATTTTCTGTGTTTCTTGCTGTGCCATGTCGATTATCTCTAATTTTATTATTTATTTGTCTTTTACTAAATTGATATAAAGGTTTATCAATATCATTGATTTTCTTGAACCAATTTACCATTTCATTGAGTCTTTGTAATTTTGTTGTTGTTTCTTTTATTGATTTCTGCCCTGAGTGTGATTATTTCTTGCCATCTACTTTTGTTGGATGTTCTTCCTCCNCTTCCTTCCTTTTAGAGTTGTTTGATTTGCTGTGAAAGTACTAATATGAGACCTCACAAATTTATTCCCCTTTTATTGAAAATAAATTGTATTCTCAAATACTTTATTTCATATAATTTTTCCCCTCCATCTACTTCTTCCAGTTCCTTCCTGCCTCCTCTCCCACATGGGTCCATTGTCTTTCTGTCTATCATTATAAAAATCACAGGCTCCTAAGAGGTAATAACAAAACATAAGAAAATAAAATATATAAAATAAAGTAAAACTATTACATCAAAGTTGGACATGGCAAACCAATAGAAGGAAAAGGATCCAAGAGGAGGCAAAAAATCAGAGACTCACTTGTTCACACTCACAGGAGACCTGTGATCCTTCCCTCTACCCGACCTCCACTGCCCTACCTTCTTCTTCTTTCCAATTTTTAAAAACTTTTATGGTTCTTTGTGAATTTCATACCATGTGCTTCAGTCCCACTCATTTCCCCTTCCCCTCATACCTGCCCTCTGCCCTTGCAACCTTCCCCTCAACAGAGAAAAAATAAAAATTTTGTTTTGGAAGCTGTGTTGTGTTGCAGTGTGTCTCACAGTGGACCATTTGTCCACCCTTTTTTGCTTGTGAATGTTTATTGTTCTAGTACAAGGGCTCTGGCTGGCTCATGCTACTCTATCATTATTGGAACCTCACTAGGACTCCTTTCATCTATCCTGTGGTTGCCTTGTGTCATGGAGAGCTTAGTTTTGGATTTATAGGACTGCCCTCCTTCATGCACTCCAGAAGTTTGTTCAGGGGGTAGATGTTGGAATGGGCTAATTCAAAGCTCTGTATCTGGGTCTGAGAGGTATCTGAGCTGGTCAGCATACAGGCTTTCCTGCACTTCCAATTTTAGCTCAGTTTGCACTTTCTTTATTCCTTCTATTTCTAGTTTTATATCTTGAACAATTTTCATTATTTAATTTCACTGTGTTTTCACATACTTTATTAACAGATTTATTCATATTCTTTTTATGCTCCATCAACACATTAATGATAGCTATTTTGAAGCCTTATCTTGCTCTTTAGCTATATTGCATTTCTCAGGGCATACTATAGTAGGGTTTCTGGGTTCTAGTGAAGACATTGTGTTGTGTGCTAATTGTGTTCTTTGAAGTGGTGTCTGAGCATCTTGGTTAGGAATGATAGGTGTTTATATCTGTTCTTGTTGTTGGGTAGGTATTCCATTACTTGTTTCTGTTTTTCTCTCTGGATCTTGGGAAAGTGTGGTGGTTGTGGATTGCCATATAAGGAGTGCGATTGAGTCCTTCACAGGTATGGTCAAGGCTCACAGAACATCACAAAAGTTAAAGCAGAAAGAATATAAAAACTGAAGGATGGGGAGCAATGTGTTAGACTTGACATAGCTGTTGCACGAATGAACTTACAGAGTCTGTGATTACCTGCTCCAAATCTACACAAGATCAAGCCCGTCACAATTTTAGCCTGGATGGAGGAGGTGCTCACAACTCTCTACCTTTAACCAGGTAACTGTAGGGAGTTGATAGCTGGTGAGGAAGGAAGAGTTACTCCTTGAGATTGTGACCATGGATAGTTTGTCCATGATGCAATGCATGGCCTCACACCCTTGCACATATAGGCAACATTAAGTAGGTTCATTGGTTAATTGAACAAAAGAAAATGCCATAAAGTTGGGAGAGGAATGGGTTAAAGTGAATGTTGGATGAATTGAATCTGGAAATTGTGTTTGGATATATTGCATTGCATATATATATAAAACCTCAAAGAATAGAAAGGAAAATTAGTAACAAATGAAGTAATATTCAAACTATTTCTGCAAAGCAAAAGGTCTCCTCATAAGGGATTTACATGTTTATTTCCCTCTATTAAGAGCTTCTCTTCTTGGCTACCAGGGGAAAAACAAATATTCCTGTGGGATAGTCTTCAGGCCATGCTATTTCAGTCTCCCAGAAAATCCCAGATCTCTGCAGCACTATGTGGCCACTTCCTCCTAGAGCTACAGTTAGCTTCCATCCTAACAAATGTAGGGGTATTTCTTGACTACAAGAATCCTGCAGAGGGCCTAGTTGACACTTTGGGAATGATCACATCTTATTCTGTTATGATATTGTTTTTGTTTTTGTTCCTTTAGAACAAAAGGTAGGTGAAGGAGGAATAGTTACAATATCAGAGAATACAAGTTTCTCTGTTTTAAGGATGGAGGATGGAGCTTTTTTTGTTGTTGTTGTGTGATAAAAATTTTCTGTTCAGGTATTCACAGGCAATTACCTTTTATGGTCCTTAGAGTTTATATACCACATTGATGAGCAGATCATCTACCTTAAATAGTGTCCTCATTAATTTTTGTCTCCTAAGTCTATGTTCATTACCTTGAATATATTTATTAATAGTTCTCTGTCATCTTATAGCCTAAGCTCAGGCAACACTATTTAACTATTTGTCATTTTACTTTGAGTGTTCTAAATAATTCTAGCCTTACTTCAACCTGCATTTTTCTCCATTATCCCAGAGTTCCTCTAACTGGCCTGATATTCTTGATGATGGGTCATTTGCTTGAAATGATTTCTCAAGTTTTATCCTTAAATGTTTTGATCAATTAAAGTATCATTAAATACAACATTCTCATCATTTTATTATGTGATCATCTTGCTACAGGTGTCTTCTTTTAGTTTACTTTATGCATTATACAGTAGATGGTGCTTCTGTAATATTATACACATTATTCCTATTTATATTAATGTTATAGCAACTGTTTTAAGCATCTAATACAGAGTACATTCTCAGTAGATACAGTTTAATTAATAAACTAATTTAATAAAATGTTACACTGAATAGAAACAGAGACAACTAAGGTTACACTTGCATTGACTTGGTTTCTACAACTATTAGTGATTATTATATTTGCATGATTTGTACATATATGTGCTCTTCTTTTGTATGTGGCTATGTCTAAGAAATAGTAAGTGGTGGATGTGTATGAAATACATAAGCTATATATATATTTCAAATAATCCCATCAATACTTTCCCATGCTTAGAGAGGAAATGGAGAGTAATTTGCAATAGTCTGCACAGATTTCAAAGATCATGGCACTCATCACTCTATTGTATTATAAAAAGAATACTCAAAATTTCTCTTGTTAGACGTTCATGAAGAGAAGTAAAATTTTTGAGAGGGGTCTAGACAATAAAATTTTGCACATACTGGTCAATATGTATGCTATGCTATTACAGGGTCTCCTCAGTACACTCAGGACTTCTCAAATAAATATGAAGATTATAATTTATGGGTCAGAGAAAATTTTATATCCATCATCTTATTGGCATTTAGACACACTGTAAGTCTAATCGATAAGGTACTGGGAAGAACAGTCTTTTTCTCCCCTAACCTCAGAGCCAGGAGGAGTTGTAGATAATTTGACTGAAAGGTGGAATTGGATTTTAGGATCATACTCATTGTTATCTGAACTTCCGGCTTTCTCCTTTGTCTGGTTCATCCCTCCACCCTCTCTTTCCATAGTTTGTATGACTGGTTCTCTTCCATTTTCTACCTTCTTCCTCATTTTTTCTACCTCTCATATTGTTGCTTAAACTAAAAAAAAATGAGTGTCATCATGTACCTACCCAAGAAAGTTTTCTCTTATGTCATGCAAGATGTATGCTATTGTTTTGTACAGAACCCAGTGCTTGAGAATAGACTACTAGTTGTGATTAATATTAATTTCCACATGAGAAAAAAATTTGCATATAGAGCCCATTTGAAGACAACGAGGTATTATTAGCAATGTTTTACTTCAGAAATATTTAGTGATTTTTCATGCTCATTGTGTTTTGTGAGCAACAAAAATGGAAATGTAGAATATCAAGCAAAGTATCTATATATTGTTGATCAAGATGCTTTTTATTTTATTATTATCATTCATTTTCACCATCGTCCATCGTCTCCATAAATATATTGTATTTTCTAAATAACATGAATGCTTTATTTCAAACTTATTTATGTATATATAAAATATAATTTTCTCTACTCACTGTATATCATATATTGTCTAATGTTTTATATTACAGATACTATTTGTGCACTTTATATTTTTCTGACTGAATTACTGAGTTGGGTACCTACAGGTTTTAGACAAAATCCTGACTTTCATCACATGGTATGATGAAGACAAGCATTGTGAATTTTTATTGAAATTTTTTGGTCAGCATTTATTAATTTTACAAAATCTTTTACTATGATATTTCATTTGATTCTCACAACATATGTTGACTCTATTTCCTCCTTTATTAACACTTGTACATTTTTAGAGTCTTTTACACTTTTAATTTCTCCTTCTTTTAGCTCTATATCTTAGCTCCAAAATATGATAGAAACTGTACAATATTTCTCCTTCTATGTCTGGGTTATTTTACTCACAATGATCTCCAGTTTCATCAATGTTATTGAAATAAATATAAAATTATTTTTATTGTTGTATAAAAGTCAACTGTGTATACCTAAAATAGTCTGCTTATCCATTAATTTGATGATGGGCACCTAACTGAGTTCCACAGGTGGTTATTGTGAATAGTGACACAATGCACATGAACAGTCAAGTCTCCTTGTAGCATGGTGCTATTTTTCCCTGTGGCTATATAACCAACAATGATATTGCTAAAGTATATAGAAGTTATAGCATTAACTTTGTGAGGAGATTGCATTCTTATTTGTGTAGTGTCTAGACTAATTTTCTTTTGGACAGTAGTGACTAAGGGTTCCTTTCTCCACTCATTTTATCAGTATTTTTTGTTTATTTTCCCCATGATAGTTGTTTTGGTTGTGGTGCAATAAAATTTCAGTGTAGTTGTTATTTGCATATCAATGATGATTATGCATATTAAGCATTTTGAGGAGATTAAAAATGTGGGTGCCGAATATATGCTCCAATAATAATATCCTTTAAAAATTTTAAAAAATTCTGAGTTTTTTTTCAAACTGGCACTAAAATAATAAATGAAAATAATGTGTGACAGTAACAAATATTTTCATAGTTTTATTCATAGTTATTAGTTAGAGATTATATTTTTTTAATTATTATTATGCAAATCATTTTAGTGTAAATAACAGAAAATTGGGTCACTATATAAATTGTTAGTTTTAATATACAGGTCACATTTTAAGTTTTGATATTTGGTTCTTTATTTTTGGGTAATTTTATGGGATATTCAGTAGTAGATCAAAAATCCAGAGTGCTGTGTTCTGCTTCTGAGTTCTGCTAATGATGTGAATATTCAGTTTATGTTGTTGAGTTTCAAGGGCTTTTTTGTTGGTTGTTTCTTTTCTTTCTTTCTTTCTTTCTTTCTTTCTTTTTTCTTCAGGAGAATAGTAGTAAATCCATAGTGAAGTAGTTCTGGGTGTTTACTAGGCGATTATATTTTCTGACTCAAAGCCTTGACTTCTTTTTTCAGTAGATTATCCCTAGTCCTCTCATCAGTGAATCATTTGCTCATGTTTCTATCCATGTTTCCTTCTTAACAGACCCTTCATTCTGATTATTCTCCCCATACAGGGATCATATGGAATTTCCTTCTCCAAGGACTCACATCTCTGAGCATAAAAAAAAAAGCAGAAAATATCTTTTTGTAGACCGTGGACTGTGGGTTCAGGAGTTGACTACAAAACCATTTGACTTAATTGAATATACAAACTCTTGACTGAGCAGTCATAAGTTCAACTGAGAGCAAGACATGGTGAAAGTTTCTGCCATGCTTGAGGCAAAGAGGTAAATTAAGAAGGAATCGTCAGCTTCTGAAGCTGTGTCTACAATTGAAGGGTGTCAGAAACAGATTCTCCATCCGAGTGTCTTCTAAGGCAATATAATTTTTAGATCCTAAACCCACTGGGAACTAACCTTAATTCTCATAATCTTTTTCTCCCCTCAATTTCATGCACACTCAAAAATTGTTCTTTACTCCTGGATTTAGTTATATATGATCAAAGATAAGAAACAATGCTGTTATAAAATACCAGACCAGTGAGCATAAAACAAAATGAATATACAAAAAACAAAAACAAAACAACAAACAAACAAACAAAACCAAGCCATCAACAAACAAATAAGGAATAGATGAGTAAAGTCAGGGCAATGATGAAGAAAGCTTCACATTTCCTTTTTTACAAGACCAGCTATGGGCATGTTAGGAAATGTGTACAGTTATTGGGTTTGTAGATATGTTTGTCATCCAAGGTAGCCAGATAGGCATGCACATTAGGAGAAGAAAGTATGAAATGTTAAATGTACTCGTATTTCTCAGGCTCAGAGAAAAACCTTGCAGGACCAGATAATAGGCTCCAGAACAGTCCTTGTAGTGCTATGGCCGGTAGAGACTTGCTATAATCTGGGTGGAACTTGGAAGCATATGAGAAAAGATTCAGTGGATCAGTTTGAAGTAGATTCTGGTAAGAGAGCCAAAACAGTGACAGAGAGCAAGGTCCCATGTGATTCTAATTGTAGTCAACAGATGACATTGTCAGGTTGACAGACACAGAAAGTAGAATGTCTACTAGAAATGAGAAAAGGGTCTTAAGAGTCATGTTTTAGAGATGCTTCATAGACATAACGTTTCAAAGTTATATGATGAAGTTTGGAATGTTTGTTTCACAATGCTATGAAACATTCCATATTACCATTCTATACATTCAAACTGGTCAGGATGATGAGTTTATGTTGTATTATAAAAATCACATTAAAAAAGAGATGAGTTACAAGAATAGGAAGCATACGCAACATGATAAAGAATGTTCATTCTGCCTTTGATAAAGTAATTGCTCTTTGTATACTGTATTAGTTTCAATTATCTAAAACAAAACAGTATCTTATGATTTATCCTATACCATTTAAATTCATTTTCAGCTTGAGTATTATATAGTTGCCACTTTTGGATTGAGATTCAACAATTAACTTTTAGTTTGTGTTTCCATTTAACAGTCTTGTGTAACTTTTATGAGAAATATGAAAAATTTAATAAAATGAAGAAATGATTTAGTATCTCATGGTCATATGTAACATTGTTGTCCTATTTACCTTTGGAGAAAATTACATTTCCTATGAGTTCTTTCATTATTTGTAAGCAATCATAATTACTTGCTTGCATATTTTCTTTATTGGTGTAGCTATCTGTGAAAGTTTTAGTTTTCTGTAATTTCCTTATTAATTCTGGGCTGTTAGATACTTCTTGGTAGCTCTTTTATGAACTTTGAATTATGCTTTTATTATACAGTATTTTTGTAATTTTTATTATCATTCATATCATTATAATCCAGTCTATGTGATACATTTTATAATTAAATAGTTTTGTTTATTATTTAAATGCAAGTAACCAAATTATTATTAATCCTAATAATTTTACTCTCCCATCATTTTCTTAGCTCTCATAAATGTATTTGTAATCCAGTTGGCTGAATCAATGGATGGAGAGAACCACACGGTGGTGTCTGAAGTTGTGTTTCTGGGACTCACCCACTCATGGGAGATTCAGCTCCTCCTCCTTGTGCTCTCCTCTGTGCTCTACATATTAAGCATGACTGGAAACATCCTGATTGTGTTCTCTGTGACCATTGACCCTCACTTACATTCACCTATGTACTTCCTACTAGCAGGTCTCTCCTTCATTGATTTGGTAGCCTGCTCTGTTACTTCCCCCAAGATGGTTTACGACTTGTTTCGAAAGCACAAAGTCATCTCCTTTGGAGGCTGTATCACTCAGATCTTCTTTATTCATTTAGTTGGAGGAGTGGAGATGGTGTTACTTGTGGCCATGGCATTTGACAGATATATAGCCATATGTAAGCCTCTGCACTACCTGACCATCATGAGTCCAAGAGTGTGTGTTTTGTTTCTGGGTGCTGCTTGGGGCCTGGGCATTAGCCACTCATTGTTCCAGCTGGCTTTTCTTATTGACTTACCCTTCTGTGGCCCAAATGTACTGGACAGCTTTTACTGTGACCTTCCTAGACTTCTCAGATTGGCCTGTAGAGACACCTACAAGTTGCAGTTCATGGTCACTATCAACAGTGGGTTCATCTGTGTTGGCTCTTTCTTGTTGCTTCTTATCTCTTACATTTTCATCTTGTTTAGTGTCTGGAAACACTCTTCAGGTGGTTCATCCAAAGCCCTCTCCACTCTCTCAGCTCACATCACAGTGGTGTTTCTCTTCTTTGGTCCTACTCTGTTTATATATACGTGGCCCCACCCTAACTCCCAGATAGACAAATTTCTTGCTCTTTTTGATGCGGTTCTTACTCCTTTTCTGAACCCAGTCATCTACACATTCAGAAATAAGGAGATGAAGGTGGCAATAAAGAGAGTTTTCAAAACCTTATTAACTTTTAGAAATATTTCATAAATAGTATAATAACATCTTTATTTTAATAACAATGTGTCCTATATGAGGCACTTTTGAAATGGAATCAGTGTTGTTCATAATCAATGAGTCTTTCCATGTTCCTCAACTGAATTGTAAACTAAAGCCTTCTTTGGAAAGTCAGTTTTGTTTGATTGTATTTTGCTGGGGCAAAACTTTGAAGGAGTGTTTTCCTGAAGCAGACACAAGTAAAAGGTTGTTTTGCTAAAGCAGACATGTGAAGGAACATTTCACTTAAGTGGACACAGGTGAAAGGATGTTTCACTAAGGCAGACTTGTGAAGGAAAGTTTTGCTGATGTAGACACAGGTGAAAGGATGTTTTGCTAAATCCATCATGTGAAAGGATGGATGATGAAGGACTTTTTTGCTAACAACACACATGTGTTTGTTCACCCCACATGCATCATTGAGCTTTAAGCATTCGTTCACCCTACTTGCATTGTTGAGCTCTATTTGTCGTGACTTCATAGAGAGAAACACACCAAAAACTGGTGCTATGCTTGTGGCTTCTTGGGGCTTTTTGCCACTTGCATGGACTTGGGACAATTGGCAGAGTGATGTAAGCTGATACAGACTCATGTGGAGTTTTGTTAAGACAGACTCTCATGGTGAGGCAAGACCTGTGGAGGAAATGTGATATTTGGAGGGAGTATAAATAGGATTCAATGAACTGTGAGAGGGGCTGCTGGTAGAGCAGCCACTGCTACGCTTCTTGGTCTTTTTGTTCTTCATTTCATTGAAAGAGATGCAGCTGAGAACGTCTCCTGGTGTCCCTGCTGGTCCAAACCCTTTCTGCTGATTTGTGCTGTTTCAGCTGAGGCCTGGCTGTCTCTGGACTGTACAGAACTAGACTGCCGGTATATTCATGAAATGTTTTTGTTTTCTTTGTTTTGTTTTGTTTTGTTTATTTTTTGGGTTTTTTTTGCATTATTTAGATTTTTTTTGCATTTTAAAAATTTACTCTTTAATCTACTTTTTACAGTCCAGACTTTATCCCCCTTCCTGATCCTCTCTCTGATTGTTTTACATCCCACTCCCCCTGTCTCCAAGAGGATGCCCCATGCCACGCCCACCTAACCAGACCTCCCCACTTTCTGGGGCTCCAAGTCTCTGAGGGCTAGGTACATCTTCTATGACTGAGTCCAGACCCAACTGTCCTCTGCTGTACATGTGTTGGGGGGCTCAAATCAGCTGGTGTATGTTGCCTGGTTGGTGGCTCAGTGTCGAGAGTCCAGGAGTTCAGTTTAGTTGAGATTGCTGGTCTTCCTATAGGGTTGCCCTCCTCCTCATCTTCTTCTAGCCTTTCCTTAATTTAACCAGAGGGATCACCTGCTTCTGTCCATTTGTTGGGTGTAAATATCTGCATCTGACTCTTTCAGCTGTATGTTGGGCCTTTTGGAGGGCAGTCATTATAGGTTTCTGTTTCTAAGCATACCATAACATCAGTAGTAGTGTTGAACCTTGGGGATTCCCCCTGAGCTGTATCCCAATTTGGGCCTGTCAATGGACCTCATTTTCCTCCAGCTCTTTTCCATTTTTGTTCCTGCAGTTATTTCAGACAGGCATAATTCTGGGTCAGAGTTTTTAACTATGATAATGGCAACCCCATCCCTCCACTTAATGTGGATAGAGCTGCTGCTGCTGACCTGAGAGCTGAGCAGCTGATTTCCTGACAACCCAGAAGGAATTTACTCCAAAGAACAATTTCTAAACAGATCCACTTCCTCATATCCATTCCTCTCCCACTCCCTCTGGTGGGTGGTGATCTAGAAGAAAGGTTAAAGTGTTTAAGAACCATCATTAAAAGTAGGTACTGAAAAATTAAAGCTACATTTAACAATGTTCTTGTACATTTAAAGAAGGAAGTTTTAGTTAAATAAGACCATATGTTGATTAAGATAGTGTACACAAACATACAGCAATTATAATCCATTTCCAGCTTAAGGTTTTTGATTTAATTTACTTCAAAATTATCAGTTTATTATTGCTTTTCAAGCTATTTATATAATTACTAAAATACTAATTCTTCATCTGTCATTAAATATTCTTACTTTCAATAATGGTGGGTAATTTTCTTCTTTCTTCAGTGTTAGAAAATATCCTTGTCTTATATAAAAAAAAAATGCCTGTTACAAGCTACCATCTTTCAGTTTAATATTCCTAGGCAGACACATCCCATCCAGCTTCTCACCTGAGCTGGATCCTATGCCATATTTCCCAGGGACTAACTCAGTGAGTATCAATGACCCTTAGTTGAATGAAATGTTCTTAATGTGGCAGATAAAGCCAAGGTCCCAAATGAAGTGTCCTAACTTATTCTAGTCACCCCTGCCTTTTCTACAACTAACCTCTAGGCTTTGACCAGAACTGACCCTGTTTGTGTTGCAACCTACACTTCCTCCCAATATCAAATCCTGATTTCCTCTCTGCCATATGTATCCCCACACTCAGGTCTTCCAGGATGCACATTTTAATCCAGTCCCATTTGTTCACCTGATTTTATTTAATATAAGCTATTCCCACTCTCTAGGCCCAGCCCACCCACACATTCTCTATTTTGTTCTAACTTACTCTGTGCATATTAGACACACAGCTAACAAAAGAAGTCTACATGACTAGATCTTACTGAAAAAAAAAAAAGACCAGGTCTTTATCTCCTGTCCAAATCTACCAGTTCTATAGAATATTTGCCAATGAAAACTACCTAAATGAATTGCAGGATACAGTTTATTTATTTATTTATTTATTTATTTTTGAGACAAGGTTTCCCTGTGTAGTTCTGGCTGTCCTGGAATGAACTCTGTAGACCAGGCTGGCCTTGAACTCAGAAATCTGCCTTTGCCTCCCAAGTGCTGGAATTAAAGGCATGTGCTACCACTGCCTGGCTTAGGATACAGATTTTTAAGAGAACAATTATAAACTTTATCAAAGAATTCAAGGAACTTAAAGAAGACAGGAAAAGCAGATCAATGAAATTAAGGAAAAAGAACTTGCCTAGAATAAATGGCCAAATGATGCTGAAGTAAACTCCAACATCAAGTCTGATGGAAATGACAAAGACAATGTAGCAATTGAGAACAGAATTCGATAAAGAGGTAGAAACTTTGAAAAGAACTCAAACTGAAATGGAGATGAAATGAAAAATTCCAATCTTTCCAACAATTCAATTAGGATACAAAGCAAACCCCTAAAATTATAATGAATCTGCTGTAACTCTGATATGCCTCTATATGTTATTTGACCTTTTCCCCTTCTTGATTTTAAACTTCTTCCTTTGTTCTGTATATTTATCAGGATTTTCTTTTCTGCTTCAATCTGTTTAGTGTTCTGTAAGCTTCTTTTACAGAATTCTCTCTCTCTCTCCCTCCCTCTCTCTCTCTCCTCTCTTAGAGATTTATTTATTTCATGTATGTGAGTACACTGTCGCTGTCTTCAGACACACCAGAGAAGGGCATCAGATCTCATTATTGATGATTGTGAGGCACCATGTGGCTGCTGGGAATTGAACTCAGGACCAATGGGAGAGCAGCAATCAGTGCTCTTAACCACTGAGCCATCTCTCCATCCCAGAAGTTTCTCTTTTTAGGTTAGGGAAATTTTCTTCTATTATTTTGTTTCTGTGCCTTTCAGCTGGGAATCTTCTATTCCCATTGTTCTTAGTTTTTTTTTTTTTTTTTCATAGTGTCCCAAACTTCCTGGATGTTTTGTGTCATGAGCTTTTTTGATTTTGCATTTTCTTTGATATATTAATTTCTTTTATACTATCTCATATACTTGAGATTCTCTCTTCTATCTCCTGTATTCTATTGGTGATGATTATGCCTGTAGTTTTTGTTCTTTTTCCTATGTTTTGCACTTCCAAGATTACCCTCAGTTTGAGTATTTCACTTTTCAGATCTTGGACAGTTTTATTGATATCCTTCACCTGTTTGATTGTATTTTCTTGTAATTTTTTATATTTATTTGTTTCTTCTTTTAATGCTTCTACTTGTTTGAATCTATTTCCTTTATTTCCTTGAGAGATTTATTCATGTCTCCTTAAAGGCATCTACATCATCTTTATAAAATGGAATTTAAGATCATCTTGTGCTTCAGTTTCATTAGGAAATCCATAGTTTGTTGTAGCATGATAGCTGGGCTCTGGTGGTACTATATTGCTCTAGGTCTTGTTGATTTTGTTCTTATGCTGTCCTTTGGGCATCTGTTTTTCCCTGATGATGGCTAGATAATCCTGATGACAGAAGGACTTCTTGGGATGGCGGGGAAACCCTGGACCAGACAATGAAGTTCAGGGTACAGGTCTCTGCTTGCTGTGCCTCAGGCAGACCCCACCTTTCAAGCTGTGACCTAGGAGGACCCTAAGCTTCATGCTGTGTCTCAACCAAACCCAACTGGGATGACAGGCAGATCTGACTCTGCAAGCTGTGTCTCAGGTGGACTGACTGGGAGGGTGGGCAGATCCAACTCGGATGGAATTGGTTATGCAGCTCAAGCTGTTTAGATTTGGGGCCTCTGAATGTGTCCACCGGGAGGCAGGATGTTATTGGGGTTTTGCAGAGCTCCTCCAGACTGTAAAGCATGCCCACAGCTAAACCATGGGGTTCAGAGGATCATATGCCACTTACCTCTGCCATTGAAGTTCTAGAGCAGTAAGACAACAAAAGGAGATCAAGTGGATACAAATTAGAAAAAAAGTAGCCAACAACATCCAGAAGAAGCTTGACTCTCAAGTGCTCTAACATGCCCAGGATCATAGGTGAGGATTATATAGGTGACCACAATATATATCTGCCACAGCGCCAGGAGTAACTGGGACCAGCAGGATCCAGTGATGCAGGAACCCCACCCAACTAGTGGCATGAGTTCTTTCTGGTCTGAGCCAGTGCCCTGAGCAAACCTTGGGCACTAGCTCTCTATCCAGTCCCACAACACCCATAAGAAGCTCACTCTTAGGTGCTTTAACACATCCAGGATTACAGGATTGCAGAAGCTAGGTCACACCAGAATTTCAGGATCCCAGAGGCAGCTTGACTCCCAAGAGCTCTGACACACCCAGGATCTCAGGATCCCAGGATCACAGAATCCCAGGATCGCAGAGACAGCTGGACACTGAGGAGTTCTGACACAACCAGGATCACAGGAGGGACAGGGGCCAGTCAGAGACAGTGAGTGCAGGTAGCACTAGAGATAAAGAGATGGCAAGTGGCAAGCATAAGAACTTTACCAACAGAAACCAAGGCTACTTGGCATCATCAGAACCCAGTTCTCCCATTATAGCAAGCCCTGGATTCCCCAAGACACGGAAAAACCAAGATTCGGATTTAAAAATCACACCTCAAGATGATGATAGAGGACTTTAAGAAGGACATAAATAATCCCCTTAAAACATAGAGGAGAACACAGGTAAACAGGTAGAAGCCCTTAAAGAGGAAACAGAAAAATCCCTTAAAGAATTACAGGAAAACACAATCAAACAGGTGAAAGAACTGAACAAAACTGTCCAGGATATAAAAATGGAAATAGCAACAATAAAGAAATCACAAAGGGAGCCAAGCCTGGAATTAGAAAACCTAGGAAAGAGATCAGGAGTCATAGATGCAAGCATCACCAACAGAATACTAGAGATAGAAGAGAGAATCTCAGGTGCAGAAGATACCATAGAAAACATTGACACCATAGTCAAAGAAAATTCAAAGTGCAAAAAGCTCCTAACCTAAAACATCTAACAATGTTGGAGCCATTACTATATTGTTTTGGATGCATAGAAAAGTTATTTTGACCTGAGAGTTTTTATGCTTAGAAAAACAACCTTATTTTTCTGTTATTTTAATTTAATTTTATTTTTAATTTATTTTTTACACTCCATATATCATTACCCATGCCCCCCCATCCACCCTCCTACTGCTCCACATACCACATCTCCTCCCCACCCCACCATGTGTTGGTTTTCACATGAAGCTGAAGATTATCTCTTCAATTTCTGTAAAGCAATATGTTGGAATTTTGATCAAAATTGTGTTGAATATATAGGTTGCATTTGATAGATGACCATTTTCATTATATTAAACCTAACAATCTAAATGCATGGGGGATCTTTCTATTTTCTGATATCTTTTTAATTTCTTTCTTCAATGTCTTAAAGTTTTTATTGTAAAAGCTTTTCACTTGTTTGGTTAAATTTACCCTTAAATATTGTTGAAATTATTGTGAGGTATTATATTCGTAATTTTTTGTCTTGGTGTGACTCTAACTAAGCAAGTGAAAGATCTGTATGACAAGAACTTTAAGTGTCTGAAGAAAGAAATCAAAGAAGACCTCAGAAGATGAAAAGATCTTCAATGATCATGGATTGGCAGGATTAATATAGTAAAAACAGCCACCTTGCCAAAAGCAATCTACAGATTCAATGCAATTTCCATCAAAACTCCAAATCAATTCTTTATTGAGTTAGAAAGAACAATTTCCAAGTTCATCTGGAATAACAAAAAACCAAGGATAGCGAAAACTATTTTCAACAATAAAATAACTTCTGGGGGAATCACCATCCCTGATCTTAAGCTATACTACTAAGTAATGGTGATGAAAACTGCATGGTAGTGGTACAGTGACATGCAGGTAGATCAATGGAATAGAATTGAAGACCCAGAAATGAACCCACATACCTATGGTCACTTGATCTTTGACAAAGGTGCTAAAACCATCCAGTGGAAAAAAAGACAGCATTTTCAACAAATGGCACTGGTTCAAAAAGTGGTTAGCATATAGAAGAATGCAAATCGATCCATTCTTTTTTTTTTTTTTTTTTCAGTATAAGAATTCTTTTTTTATTTTTATTTTTAATTTATTTTATTTTTTATTTTTAGATATTTTCTTTATTTATATTTCAAATGTTATCCCCTTTCCCAGTTTCCTCTCCAAAAATTCCCTATATCCTCCCCCCTCCTTCTGCTTTCCAACCCACCCACTCCCATTCCTGGTCCTGGCATTCCCCTATACTGGGGCATAAGGCCTTCAGAAGGTCCCCAATGAAGGAGCCAGAGAAAGTACCCAGGGAGCTGAAGGGGTCTGAACCCCCTAGGAGGAACATCAATATGAACTAACCAGTACCCCCAGAGCTCCTTGGAACTATACAACCAATCAAAGAAAACACATGGTGGAACTTGTGGCTCTAGCTATATATGTAGCAGAGGATGGCCTAATCATTCATCAGTGGGAGGAGAGGCCCTTGGTTCTGTGAAGATCCATTTTTATTTCCTTATACAAAGCTCAAGTCCAAGTGGATCAAGGACCTCCACATAAAACAAGATACACTGAAACTAATAGAAAAGAAAGTGGGGAATAGCCTTGAGCATGTGGGCACAGGGGAAAATTTCCTGAACAGAACACCAATAGCTTATGCTCTAAGATCAAGAATTGGCAAATGAGACCTCATAAAATTACAAAGTTTTTGTAAGGGAAAGGACACTGTCAATAGGACAAAACGGCAACCATGAGATTGGGAAAAGATCTTTACCAATCCTACATCTGATAGAGGGTTACTATCCAATATATACAAAGAACTTAACAAGTTAGATTCCTGAGCCCCTAGCCTGTGCAGGCTCAGTCTGATGGTCATCAAAGGCTCATCCTTTACCTGGCCTGGCCAAATGACCCCCTTTGAGGGTCCTCTGTCTTAGGCTCACTCCTGTCGGGGGCCCAAGCAAGGTTCTTCTAGTCTTTGGCTTGTGCACAGGTACTGGGAGCCCATCCAGGCTTGCTTTTTTCTGGGAATGTAAGACTGCTAATCATTTAGATGTTCATAGGTCAGAACAAAGAGCATAGACATACCCTCTCTCCTCTCTGCCACCTACTGACACACATGTGTCATGTCAGCCACATCTGCAATGTCTCCAGATACAGAACTCTGTATGTTTTGTCTGTTTTCAAGTCTTTCAGTCTTTTTACATCATCATCATCCAATGATTTTTTTTTCTTTGAGTTTGTCTCTATAATGGATTACATTAATGGTTTTTTGTATATTGAACCAACCTTGCACCCCTGGGATGAAGCATACTTGATCATAGTGAATGATGGTTTTGATGTGTTCTTGGATTCGATTTGCAAGAATTTTATTGAGTATTTTTGCATTGATATTCATAAGTGAGATTGGTCCGAAGGTGTCTTTTTTTGATGGGTCCTTGTGTGCTTTAGGTACCAGAGTAATTGTGGCTTCATAGAATGAATTAGGTGTGCTCCTTCTGCTTCTTTTTTATGGATTAGCTTGAGGAATACTGGTATCAGGCCATCCTTGAAGGTCTGGTAGAATTCTGCACTAAATCCATCTTGCCCTGGTTTTTTTTTTTTGGGGGGGGGGGTCGGGAGATTTTTAATGACTTCTTCTAATTCCTTAGGGTATACAGGCCTGTTTAGATAGTTTATCTGCTTTTGATTTAGCTTTGGTACATAGAGTCTGTCTAGAAAATCAATCAATCATCTAGATTTTCCAGTTTTGTTACATACAGCCTTTTTTAAAAAGCAGGATTTGATGATTTTTTTTAATTTATATTCACATCAAGTGTTTACAAGGCTACTCTCCTTCAAAATCCAACCAAATTTTCTTAGGTTTTTTTTTCAAGTTTTGAAATTAAAATACGACTACCTAATTTTCCTTTCCTTTCCTTTCCTCTCCTCTCCTCTCCTCTCCTCTCCTCTCCTCTCCTCTCCTCTCCTCTCCTCTCCTTCCCCTTCCCCTTCCCCTTCCCCTTCCCCTTCTCCTTCCCCTTCTCCTTCCCCTTCTCCTTTCCCTTCTCCTTCCCCTTCCCT